>JAULBM010025267.1:0-11233 GCA_032357055.1 Geukensia granosissima
ATTTTTTATTTGTAAATAAATCAAATTGACCATTTTAGTACTGTATATCTTATTTTGATTTCATTTTAGTAAATATTATGCATGTTCTCACCACGATATGGCTGAAATACTGCCGACGTGGCGTAAAACACCGACCAATCAATCAATCCTTTCTGCAAGCTTAAGTACCAGCAACAAACATTCATTTGAACATGCCTTGAAACAATAATCTCAGAAATTTAATTGTGATTTGCATTATTCAAAAACAAGAACTTTCAGACATGAATTGGAATAGATTAAAGCAAGAAAGCTCATGTAATTACAACATTTTAAGAACACAACACATAAAACCATACTGACTGGTTCCCTGTGGGACATCTGGTACCAAATTTATAAAATTTTGTGACACTAAAAAAGCAGTTAAATTAAAATCTGGGCAATAAAGGAATACAATGTTAAACCGAAAAATGTATCTATTAAATTGAACGATAGAATTTTACAGTCCATAGCTTTGTTCATAAAGTCAAAAAGCCCACAGTAACATTTATCGATACGATAACACTTGAACATGCCTTTTTATGAACATAACAAACTGTATAAAACCAGAAATTTATATGAACAACTTGATCTTGCTTCATATACATGAAGGATCACTTGACATTAAACAACAATTACTTGTTCTATAGTTTAATATTCTACAGAAAATCTATTGTTCACAGCATCTTGTTTGCTTTTCTATAAGATTAGTATCTGAGGATCGTCATTAAATAGGTTGCCCAATAAAATACTTTACCCTCTGACAGCTAAATTTGTGTTGATAAACAATTTCTAGAAAATTGCTAGTTTGGTAGAAGGTGTGAACTTGGCAATATTTTCATCACTGAAATATTGGACTATCAGTTCTAATTAGTAATTTATATAATAAAGCATTATTATGTTTTGCTTTTTTCCAACCTTGTTTATGAGATGATACAATAAGATCAATTCTTTATCTAAATATAGTCAAATCTCCATCACAAGAACTTGAATAGAATGAACATGTTGGATATCTTGTTTTCAGTAGATTCATAAAAATAAAGGATACAAAATAAATGTCTGAAAGCCAGCAACCCATCCCTTATTTAGACTTTTTTCAAATTCATCTGTGTATAACACACTTTTCTCTGGAATGAACCTTATTAATTATGCTAGGGGCCAAAACACAAGTCAAAATTAGAACTACATTTTAAAATGTATTATTTCCAGACATTGCAAAATTAATGCATTTTAGTGATGTCATAACTGTACCCATCTGTTGTTATGGTTTCTAAAATTGACATTTTTATACTCCAGCAAACAGAATTTTAGGGGTATATAGAAATTAACCTGTCGGTCTGTCTGTTGGTCAAATACTTTGAAACCTCCTAAACTGTACAATGGATTTCTAAGAAACTTTACATGAACATGAGGCACAATGTGTAGATTTGCACACAGGAAGGCTAATTCCAAGAGCAGATAATCAATAGGAGCAGCACAGGTAACTTTTTGAGAGTTTTGCTCAAAGTATGTCATGTTTTCGTTATTGTTATCTTAACATTTATGAAAACATGAAATTTCATGAAGTATAATCTCAAAAATCATTGAAAATTTAGGTAACTTTTGCTACTTATCGCACCCTGCCTATCAAAAGTGTGAAGATTATCAAGATTAAAATGAAAAAGAGAAGGAAAATAGACTGCTTCAAATAAAGGGAAACAATAAGTAGATCATAGTTATTTCCAAATTTGGGTCCTTGAATTTTTAACAGTCCTATAGCTATTCAATTGCTCCCATAGGTACTCAAGTTACCAAAGTTTGACAGTATAATGTGATGGCTAAAATTTATGCATAGAATCTTCACAAGATTTACAAGACATGTCTTTACAAACACCTTCTTCTTGTATAATGACTTTAAGAAATGTTGGAAAACAATGTAAACATATATTACATCAAATGCAAGAATTATTTACATTTGAAAATCAGACTCCTAAAATCAATAGCTGAATGTAAGCACAAGTATTATGGAATAAACTGATTCTAACTCCCACTACTGTACACTAGTTCTCAGATGGGTAGACATTTGGTCAGTGTGTGAAAAAACAGTATCGTATTTGAAATTTAAATGCAGATATATACTGTCATACAATTATATATTGGCTTCAGTTTTCATGTCCTAGGGAAAATTGATGTAGGCTGTTACTGAATCAAAGAGGTTTTAAGGCATGTCACTTTAATCATGCCTATAGTGATTAGTTCTGAAAATCTAAGATGTCGAGTATACCTAAAATTCATGCAGGGTTTTAAAAAAATAACCATAGGACCTTCAGCAGACTATCATGACTATATTGCTTATCCGACTCCACATTGTACAAAAGGACTGTTGTGAGAAGGTTGGGAGAAATAAAATTTTGGTAGAGAATATTCCAAGGACCATTTAAACAGTGGGGTTACAATTGGCTTAACATGCTCAATAGACTGCTTCTGAAGTGAATTTCCTGTAGTCAAATTTTCACTCAAATGGTAAATAATACTGACTGTGGAAGTCATCTTGGTTTACCAAAAGCATGCTGAATACCATTCTAATGTGATATTTGGATGCAGATAATATGTGTTTGTATGTGATACACATTGCCTTTTCTGCCTCCAAAACCTAGGAAAATGTCTACTTCGTATATATTATATGTAAGGAGTTTTGTTAAGAATGTCCAAGTAACGAAATTCAATAATGAAGAAAAGCATTCAGCTAACGTATTTTAAAAATTGTAAATTGAGGACTGTGTATACATCACATGTCAAATAAAATAAAGTGTGGATTATAGTTGCCAGGCATAGAATCGGAAGTGTGATGCCTTACATTCCAGCAAAGTCATGTGGTCTGGGTCTCTGCATTGATAATAGTTTTTGAGATTATTTCTGTTAATTATGGTACAACCCCTCCCAATCCTACCAAGTTTGATTCCAATCTGTTGAGTGAATACAGAGAAAAATGAAATATGAAAAGTATACAGAAGCCGGAGCTGCCAGCTGTGATAATGGATGCAAAAAAGTCACCAGGTAAGCTAGAAAAGAATAGCTAAATTGATAATAAAAACATCCTATTCCAAATGTTTTAGATTTTTCATTTTAGACAAATGATTGAACTAGACATGAACTGGTATATATAATTTGTCCCCACAGATCAGTGTCATTTGACTGAAGTCAACACAGAGACTGAAAGAAAAGTTTACCTTATTAGGGTCTACCGGATTGTCACTCAGATGAACTACAACTCCTGGATGTGTCTTCCGAGACCTAAAATGAATACATCAGCTCTCTTAGTGTGGTAAAAGCATCAATTGTCACCAATTTGTTTTCACAATTTTCTTGTGTCCAAAAACGAGTAAAGCATTGATAGTGAAGACAAACATATTTGTAAAACTCAGTGTTTGATTTGGGATACTAAAACAGAGGTCACCCCTTCATTTATAAGTACATGTATAACCGGAATGTTTTGTAAAATTGTAGAAGAATAGGTGTGCTAACATTAAACCACAAAAAGATTTGACCCACACACCAAAAATGGCAACCTTATATCAAAAGACAACTAAGGTGACAGTGTACTAGGATTTTTAGAATTTGAGGTTTCCACTGGAAAGTTCCCCATTGAATCAACTTTCCCAGTCAATGACCTCTTTCCTAACTACCAGAAAAATCATACAGCATATGAAATTTCCAATTTTCCACAGGAAAGTGTTACTCAATAACTAACTTACCCTGACCGAAAGTTCACTTGCCCAGGATAACAGGAAAAAGGTATCCTAGAACACTAGAACATCCCATTATAGCATGAAACAACTGCAGCACTTTGACATGTGAAAGTATAGGATAAGATAAAATTGGATTTCATGAAAATATTTGAAAAAACTTTTTATCAAACATTGCAGGTCATTTAATACATTTTTATAGTCAAGCATGTTAAATACAAAATGCATTGCATGTTCATGCAGTGAAAATATATTACTTAAACAGTAATAGTGACTTACAGTTCTATTGCTTTATTCCAGTTGATGACATAACCAGAAAGGACAAACGACTCTATGTTGACAATGTGTACATTTCCTCGTTCTGTACCTACATATAGCCATTTACTTTGGAACGATAAATGGCAAAATGTGATTCTGAAATATAAAGAAAAACAAATTAGTTTAACAGTCCGATACTTAATTTGATACCAAGTAAACCAGAAACCAGTCAACATTTTTATACACTGAGATGTACTGCTAATTAAGCAACAGTTTTATAATTGAACATCTAGTTTGCTTAGTTTGCATTTACTCTATACTCTATGTCAGAGTTTGTTGGAATGGGTAAAAGGCTTGTAAAAGAAAAACTGTCTACCATATTCTTATATAATATTGTTGATTTTGTAGATTGAAAAAAGTGCAAATAACTTACAATAATACTTTTTAGCAATCATGATGTATTTAAAAATGTGCCAAGTTTTTAATTCTCTACTGGAATTTTACATTATAAAATTAGCCATTTGTTTGCCGGAAGTGCAATGCATGCGCTAGCGCGGGACAAGGAGTAAACATTGTCAACGCTAAGTAATAATTATGTAATCTAACTAGGATTAAACAACCTGTAAAAATGCATAATGGCATGCCTGAATGGAATTTTAAATGCAAGTCTAATGTTATGTATCCCAAGCGGCAGTCCCGTTAAAAAAAATAAGCACAATTTTTCAATTTACTTTATCAAGGTCAAACTTAAGCGCTCCCGCCAAAAACAAAGATGGCCAACCCTCAACGTTAAATTCCAGTAGAGAAATTCAGGGGCAAATAATAGTATGCAAAACTCTTTTGCACAGTGTAAGTCCTGAATCGTTAACCGTGGGGTAATTCTTTCTTTTGATTTAAAATGACTACAAAGGCTGAAACCAACATATAATTAAATTAAGCCTGAAAATTGCACTCCAGAAAAGCTTGACATAGTGTATAACTATTTTGGCTATCTACATATAACTGGCACTCATGGGATAACAAAACTGTGTCCTCTATAAGCTGGTGACCTATATACTGAAGTTTTATTTGAACAACAGTATTTTTTAATTGCTGTCACTTATAGAACCTTTAAGGCATGTTTAGCAGAAATAAAGTAAACAAGGGTTTCTCCGGGAAAGATTAAAGTTGTCACTCCAGAAGTTTTTAGGTCACCATCATGATTTGGTTGACAGGTACGAAATATCCATTTCACAAATGACAATGGATATCTTCCCACTGTCATGAATACAAATACCTTCCTATAACGGTTGTGACTAAATACCGGTTTTGATTACTGAGTAACATGATGGATGCCACTAGTGGAGCAGGAGTTGTTTAACCTTCCGGAGCACCTGAACTCAACCTGGTTTTGTAGGGTTTACTCCAGCTTTAGTTTTCCGCTTTGTCCTGTGTTCTATGTTTGTCTTTTGTTTAGTTTTGTTGGCTATGGTCTTGTCTGTGTTCTGACTTAACGATTTCTATCTGCCCCTTTGGTATCTTCTAATTCCTTTTACTCCTAAATGTAACTTAACATTCCAGTAATTTGAGGCATTTTGCTGTAATGGAGTAGTTGGAAACAACAGCATATAGCTCAGCTGCAGTTCTGAGAAGTTGATGCATACCATTAATACTTGAAGACTGAACATGACTTGTGAAGGATGAATAATAAATCTGAACCAAACTCAACACTTCACCAACATCAGTCATTATGCTGGTAGCTGTTAAGATGCTCCTACATTTAAAGTCTGATATGTAGTGATCAGATGTGATATGGACCTTAACACAAGCCTCCAAAAGCGATGAACAGTCAGTTAAATGGGCAAAATACTACTATTGACTTTTAATAGCACATTTGTATTTGGAAAATCAATTTCCATCAAAGTAAGGTTTGTTTTCAGCCCAGAAATTTGCATATAATGTACATGATATGATGAATATGATATTACATTTGTATATGTGTAAGACTCAAATCCGTGTCCTGTCTCAAATCGGTGTCCTTTCCACAAATCTGTGTCCATTGACGTCATAGTACCAAAAATTTGAAAACGATGTATCGTGACGTCACCTTACTCAAATCTGTGTCCATTGTTCTTATTGTTATTCTTATTGTTGCTATCATTTGCTCTTTGTCTATACATTTCCTATGATTTAAATTAAAATCTTGAGATTTTCTATACATACTTTTAGAAGCTTGGTCGTAGAAATACAGAAACAAACATTTCTTTACCATCCAATTTTCAGCTCTTCTAAAATTTTCTTGGCACCCCATTTTTGATGTTTCTCCTTTAGTTTCACTATCTGGATTATGTATGGCATATCAGCCCAGAAAGATTCCGGATTTGGGTCTTTTGTTATCCCTTTCTTGCCAAAAAGACATAACCATCATCAGGAATAGTTTCCTGCTCCGCCATTGCTCTTTTATTACTCCAACGGAATATGACGTCACGTATACTGGATGACGTTTTACTCAATATGACGTCAGAGCAATCTATTCATTTGAAGAAGGACACGGATTTGGGGAAAGTGGGACACAGATTTGGGACGTCTATGACGTCAGTGGACACAGATTTGTGGAAAGGACACAGATTTGAGACAGGACACATATTTGAGTCTTATATATGTATATAAAACTGTTTGTTGAATAAAAAATAAATGCTCTCAATATGTCTGGTTGTTTTTTTTTGCATAAAAATGCATACACATGCTTAAGTTACTGATGCATAAATTTCCCAGATTGTCTAAATGTTTTTGTACAGTCAGGATTACTACCATATATGGAATGGGGTCATGGAAGGTCAACCAGCCCTTAAACTTTTAATATTTGTACAGGGCAAATCTGAGCATGGGAATGAATGATTTTGAAGATTCAAATAAATTCTCAAAGTCTCATCAATTTTCTATGCTCGGATTTTTTCCAGCAACAAAATGAAATTCCCTTACCTTGAACAATAGAATTCAACCTTTTTTGCATAAAATGTTAAATTCTTTCAAAAATTGTCCAATTATGTTAATTAATAGTTAGAATTTTTAATATTACAACATGTTTAAGTATGTGCAAATTTAGGAAACATTTCCTTTACAGTAGTGTTTTTGACTGTTGTATGTGTGTAAAACTAAAATATTTACATATATGATGCAACTCATGAAACTACATAATGGCTCCTAGGAGCCTGTAAATGCTCACCTGGCTCAAAGCTGTTTTAACAAAAGGAAATTTTATTTAAATTTAATTATTTAATTAAATTCCCATTTATATACAAAAAAGCAGTTAAATTTCCACTGGGTCAAATTTGGAAATACTGGAATTATACATTAAGGTTTCAGAACAGTTGACTAAAATGTAAAATTCCCATAGGGTCCAATGTTAAACTATGCAGAGCCTTGGCAGCCATATTGGATGGCAACCAACAAAACCAAACCCAGTTTTTATATACACCAATGTATAGACCAATCCACCAAATTTGCTTAAAATTGGCCAAGGGATTTCAGAGGAGGGTCCTATGTTAAACTATCCAGAGCTGTGGCGACCATATTGGATATATCGATGGCGCCCAGCAAAATGAACACAAAAATTTCTAAAGAGGACCATCTAAGAACCCTTTCACAAAAATTTGGCTAAAATTGACACAGGGATTTTAAAGGAGTTGACTAAAATGTAAAATTCCCATAGGGTCCAATGTTAAACTTTGCTGAGCCATGGCGGCCATGTAGATGGCGACTGGCAAAACCAAACCCAATTTTTAAAGAGGACCACCTTAGGACCATAATACTAAAGTTTGGTTAAAATTGACTGGGAGGTTTCAAAGGAGTTGACCAAAATGTAAAATTCCCACAGGGTAGTATGTTAAACTATGTCAAGCCATGGTGGCTATGTTAGATGGCACCCAGCAAAACCGAACAAATTTTTAAAGAGGACCATCTAAGGTATTGATGAAGGGGTTTCAGAGGAGTACACCAAAATGCAAAATTCTCATAGGGTCCCATGTTAAACTATGTTCAGATGTATCGTCCATCTTGGATTACGAATGGATTCATCAGACATAATTCTGAAAGAGGACCACTTAAGGACAACATCTGTCAAATTTTGTTGAAATTAGCTGAGTGGTTCAGGACAAGAAGCTTTTGAATTGACTTTCCCATAGGATCCAGGGTAAACTATGTTCGGCTGGGGCAGTCATCTGGCCATCTTGGATTAAGTATCAGGTCATCGGACACATTTCTGAAAGAGAACAACAACAGACAATGGATGGACAAACACCGGAGGATGGACACCAAGTGATGGCAAAAGCTCACATGACCTTTTAGGTCTGGTGAGCTAAAAAATATAAATCTTCAAGTTAACACTGAACCTTTTTTTAAATATTTGAGGTCAAAAGCAGGCCTTTTATCTGGTCAACTTCTGACCAAATCTATTATTTTTTATTAGAATTAAAATCAAAACAGACTAAAGCTGTTCTTTTTTTACAGGGTGGCTTGTAGGCAGGGTGATCTTTAACATAGAAGGCAGACAGGAACAAATGTTAACATGATAGTGTTTCTTTTAAAGAAAAAATATAGTGACCTTTGCCAAAACCACTTCTAAGTCTACACAATCCAATGAACCAAATTTAGTTTAGGTGGTGTTGATGAGATACTGTGGGAGTTGTTGTATAAGGAATGAAATAATTCTGCATTATTAATCTATTATCAAATATTTAAAAGAAAGAATATGGAATATATGCCAGAAAGACACCATCCACATCTTAAAATGTACATAATTGTGCTAATTACAATGTTCTAAAGCCAAATTTAGATTCATCACAGATGTATTTTTATAACTCATAGTTAAGCATTTCATAACATAAATTTTGTGCATCCTTGCACAATAATTTTTAAGACACACTAACAAAAAAATGCTTTAAGTACACATATGCATGTTCCAATGTAGTACTAAGGGTGGAACATCTTGAAAAGTACATGTATCCTTACAATTCTGTTAGTGGAATGTCTTCTGCTGTTTGTTTTGTTATGAGCACTGTCAGATGGTGGAACATCTCAAAACTACTTCAAGTATATGTAGTACTAAAAAAGTGGGACTGAAGAAACTATATACATTTTGTACAAATATGCATTTCTTTGTATTTCTTAACTAGAGGCTCAGGATGCTGAGCCTGTATCTCTCATCTCAGAAGAGATTTTAATGCCTTTGGCCAGGTGAGTTAAAAAGGATTTCTTACATTTCCCTTGAAGTAACAAGACATACTGTGAGCAAAACTCACAAAGGATACCCCCGCTCCCCTATCACTTAAGTTGAATAATCTGCCCTTGGAATAAAGCACGTTGAATGATCTTCCCATATGCAAATCTAAACATTGTGTCTAAGCTTCATGTTAAGTTTCATTGAAATCTGTTGAGCGGTGTAGGAGGAGATGCGCTTACAAGCTATGTGGACAGACGGACAGACAGAGTGATTCCTATAATAAAGGGGTGATCTCCTAGAAGGCTTCCGAAGTTTAATGTATCCATGTCCTCTGTAGCACTGAAGTTACGAAACCATAAAACCATAGAAAAACATACTCTAAGAGAGATACCTTCAAACTGTATAAAGCACATATACATGTACATGTATATGTGTCCTCCGTATTCTTGGTCATGCCAACATACATATTTGTATAGATGTAGACTATATCTAAAAAATATGTATGTTGGCATGACCAAGAATAAAACTAACTATATGTATCAAAATTGAGCCATAGCTGACCCTAAATTTAGCTTTTAAAGCTTTCAGTTTCAATTTATTTCTACATTAAATTTAATTTTCAGTATTTAATTTCATATTTATCTAACTTATTTATTATTTGAATGGCTTAAATATCTTGAAGAAATTTGCACCACTATACAAACTACCATGTTTTGCTAAACCTGTCCATGGCTTATTGGGATACAGACTAAGGACATCACTTCTGTTCAATAAAAGTTAACTAACAGACTAATGTCAGATTCAATAAACATTCGATCACAGCTTCAAAGCAAATAAAAGTATGAGGACATAAAAATATAAAAGCACAACAAACTACTGGACTGAAGTTGATCCTTATAATTAACAAATGAATTGTGTCTCGTACATAACCAGTGTATTGATTGGGAGGAATCCTATGCTGAGATGACCTTGAAATTAAACTATTGATCAATAGTTATAGTGTCAGCTTCCAATAACATCAAAATAAATCAGATTTTAACCTTCAAAAGTTTTGTTATGATTTGCAGAATTTAAAAATTTAACTATTCACTGTGAATTAGTTACGATTTTGTATCAATAATTAATTTTATGGAACTAGATTTGCAGAAATGTGAAAGCTACATATGATATTTTCTTCGGATGAAGTTTTAGAGACCTTGTCTACAGTGCATCTTGCTATAGATCCATTCTTTGTTTGGGTCTCTCATTTATCATGTTTCCAAAGTCTGTAACTATGGTTTCTATGTATAGAGCACCTTTGTTATACCCCTCTTTAACTGTGGCCCCACTTTCTGCTTCAAATTTTCTATGTCCACTTTTCTGAGGTTGCTTCAGAAAACAGGACAACACTTTTTTTTCTTTTAAATGAATGCTTTCCCATTATAAATTTATGGTGAAAATGTAGATTAGACTTGTGGCCTAATAAGTAAAGTGCTTCATTATTCCCTCAATTTATTGTCAGCCTCTCATATAATGGTCATTTAGCCAGGTCCAAATTGTGGCAACATATCCATTGTGTAATAATATTCCATCTAACTATAGCCAACCTGGCATACCACTTAATTTTAATTTTGCCTGTTTAATCACCATGGAGATAAAACAAGTGTGGACACAAAAATGTCTAGCCTGTATATGTGGCTTTGACCCTATAAACAAGTGGACACAATAATTTTCTAATCAAGATGTATTGGCAAGTAATACAGCCAGGCCATTTAAAGAAAACAAATCAATAGTCAAAATTTTTGAAAAAGTTATAAAGAAGGTGCGTTATTGTTGATCAGTTATGAAATTTTACTCAAGACAATGAACCATGAAAATGGGGTCAAGGACAAAAGACATGTGGCAAACTGACATGTACACATGTAAAACTTGACCCTAGTCAATAAACCATGAAATGGGTCAAAAGACATGTGGCAGAATGACATGTACTCCTAATAATCAATAAGCACACCCAATATTGTTGACCTACCACTAATAGTAAATGAGAAATAGACCT
>JAULBM010025278.1:0-21114 GCA_032357055.1 Geukensia granosissima
TTTTATAAGAATACGGCAGACATTTTTTCTTCCATAACGTTTTTACCCGTTCCAACAAACTCTGACATAGAGTATAAGTGATCTTAACTTAATGGCGTCGAATAAGGCTATTTAGTTCAAAATTAAGTCAAGCGATACCTTTCACCTTCAACAGAATGGAAACACCTTAAGACCAATCCCGTGCAGAAGTTGGCCGGAAATACTTTGATATTTCAAATTGTCGGAGCGGATATAACTTTGCAATGAACTTAGGATTTCCATTTGGCCATGTTTTTGTTACAGATTTTTTGATGTCAGTGTTTTTAAAGGACATAATATTAAATCAATTGTGTAAGGGGTAGCTTACAGTTAAAAATTAAACCAGCATTTCACTTTTTGCACAGATTGTATTTATATCAATAGACACAAGAAATAAACAGATGATTGATTTTGGGGTGGTGAAATTATTGATGAACGTATTCGAAATAAAAATAATGAAAAGGAATTATCGACAAATCGTATGTAAATCGCGGAATAATTGAACCTGATGGGAACTTTTAACTTTGACATCCGATTCATGGCGTCAATGTAATTTTGTCATTTTTTATGCCTTCAAGATTTCGATCCCTTGAATATTCCTTGGTCAACTGAAATTAACTCAGATCACTGTTTTCCATCTATTTCTCTTAATACTTTTTTGGCTCATGAAATTCTCGTAATTATTAAAGGAAGTTCTAAATTACAAGTACTTTCCTTCATATTATAAAAATCACATTTTAACGACAACAAAGCAAAAGGCATGATTTTCTAAGCCGGATATGGTTGAACTCTCAATTTTGTTCTTCAACTATATATTTCACAAGAACATGTTCATTTCTAAGACAAACAATATTTCGAAATTTATGAATAAAATGTGCATAAATTTTAATACATATTTTTCATATTCTAACATAAAAATAGTAAACTGTATTAATTGTTTGTAGTTGGCTTAAACATAGGTATCTCCGACGCTTAATAATGAATCTTAATGAGCGTCAAATAAATGTAAATACATGGACAACTTTATGCTTGGCATAAATCCATGTCATTTGTAAAATTTTCTTTGATAAATTTCTCACAGTTTTTACCTGCCTGTTCAAATTGGATGATGAGGACAAGCTCCGTTAACATTCTGACAAATTGTTTGACGTGGTACGATCGTTAACCGTCAAATCTTATTTAATTTATACTCTTTTGTCATATACTCTGGTGACACGCTGTTATTTCGGATTATACCAGTTTCTCTTTTTTATATGCAGTTGTTTTTCGTTTCCGAACATATAAGTCTGTCGAACTTATTTGGATTTATTTGAATCTTTTTTTATTAAATTAAGGTGAGTAACATTAATTTCTTAGAGACAAAAAATAATTTTGTGAAAATTTTCTATTCTTGAAAACTTTTGGAAAGGGTACTACACAGTTTTTTGTTACAGTTACTTTTTGCTAAGGAATATATAGGTCACTGTTACACCTTTATGGATATATTTGATTCCTTTGTCAAACTAAGGTGAGCGACAGAATTTCTTAGAGACAAAAATATTTTTGATAAATGACTTTTGTACTTTTGTCCTTCTAAGCATTTTCAGAATAGCTTAGATTTTTTTCTATCTGAGGAAGTCAAGATTTGTAATCTCTGAAATGCTAAAAAGATATAGGGATTAAAACAATCACTTGAAACAATCAACAACCAATCAGCAGGTAAAGGTTTGTAATTTCTGAAATGATAATGAGATGTAGTGATGGAAACATTATGCACATGTCAAACTGAATCACGTTAGACAAACGGCCCGGTCACAATGCAAGTCTTGAATATGATACAAGATTTTCAACAAAAACTAAATATTTTTTTCAGAATTAAGAATACTGTATTAATGAATCTACAATATAATCATGATAATAAATGTACTGGTAATGAAAAAAAAACCGGATATTGGAAACTAAACCATTTGATAAAAGACTGATTCAAAATGCATGTGAATAGAATCTTGTGAGCGCTCCTACTCCCCCCCCCCCCAAAAAAAAAAGAGCTGTAACAAGGGATTTTTTAATTGCTGAGAAGGTGGAATTGTTCTAACACTTTAACTCTTTTTCTATGGACGAATTGTGAATGTGTGCATTCCCCACAATCATGAATGTTCCTTTAAGGAGACTAATGCTCCAAGAGGGAGATACCTATGACCTGTTCTTTCTCGGTACGACCTTTGAGAAGGGGAAGTAGAGTATTTATACATCCCGCTCGAACGAAATGACCCCCACCCCCTTTTAACCTGAGTTCATCCTGCTGGTAGAGATACAGAACGCCGTTTTCTATACGCCGATCACTCTCGGGTGAGTCAAGCCTGATGACAAAATGACAAACTCGCACAAGGCACCTCTATTAAGGTTCTTTATGTGTGAATTTCTGTACCACAGTTGGTAAAGTATTCCTTAAAACACTGCCATTCATTGTCTGATAGTAACATAAATATAAGAAGTATGATGGCTTTTAATAATTAATTTATTGATTCCTTACAACTCAAAAAAATATTTGCAAGGAACATTGTTTCAGATTCTATGGTTTCAAAAAAACTGATTTGTGACAATATGGTTCTTTTGACCTTTGCGCCGGGTTTCGAGGCTAACAGAAAAGAAAATGATTATATGCTTTAAGTGCCAAGTTGGCAAAAGTTCTTAAACCTTAATTTTATTGAAACTAATGATAGAAGTATATCAATGGAATTTTGATATGCTACATTCGCGTGTCAAGGAGTAACCTCTCATACAGAGGCAGATACCCGGATCAGTTCCAGTTTCGTTCCGCCAAGTTACGGAACGGAAACGATCACTGTCCGGAGTTTGATACAGAGGCAGATACCCAGACATTGTAAAATGAAGCACTCATATAAAAAAAAAGAAAGACGAAACAGACAGCCAAATTAATTGGGAAGAGCGTCTATCATGTGCAATATAAGGAATGAAACAAAGAGAAAAGTACTTTCGTCTAAAAATGTCAAAGTTTCAAAAAGTAGCATTTTATTTCTGCGGTTATGAAACCTGGACTTCAGACTGAAGTCTTATTTTTTTTTACGAAATGTAAAAAAAATAAACGAAAATTAAAATATTTAGATGTCCCTTCCAATTCTTGCACTAAAACGATATCTTTGCAAATCAGTCTATAAGTGTGAAATATTTTTGCATTGGTGCATGCAAGCATAGGAACATGTATTTTATTCAGTGAGAAACATCACAAATATCAGTATTTTGCTAATTTTTTAAAGGTTTCTTCACGCGACTATTGCCTCTTAATATCATGGAATCTCCATAGGTAATTAAATAGACTTGTCCTTTTTATTATTATTACTGTCCAATATTATTGTCCTTCCTGTCAGCATGGCAATCAAATAAACATTAAATGAATAATCTGAATCAACGTCACGTGACAATATATATGTCTTGACATTCAGGACGAGAGCAAAAAATGATCCCTTTCGTCGTACTAAAATAACACTCTGAGCCATTATTTAAAAAGCAAACTTACAATATTACAGTTCATACAAAGACCCTATCAAGCAGGCGCGGATTCAGGCGGGGGCGCCGGTTGCGCCCCCCCCCTAAAAACGAAAAAAATATAATTTTTTAGTCTTAATTTTCGTGATTTCTATGACCAAATTAGGGCTGTCGTGTCTTTTATTGAAAAGTCATTAGAACTGAGGAAAGGAGACCCCAACAGTCTAAATTGAAACGTTCGTCGTTTTACTTGACATGTAAATATAACGTTTGACTAATGTTTCTTATTTGTATGAATGTATGTTTTATTGTATTTTATATTGCCATGACCTACTTGGTCTTCAGTTTGCAAATAAAGATTATTATTATTATTATAATATGAGCTTCCCCTGGTCCCCTAACAAGGCACTGACCTGGACCAGCGCCCACCTAACGTAAAATCCTGGATCCGCGCCTGTCAAGACACCTTATTCTGACTCGGAACTAAGCGGTCATTGTCCTAGTTCGAATGACACCTGCTTGGAAAACCTGAATGTGTTTTGCTTGACCCAGAAGCTATTTAATATAACCAATAACCTCCTGCATTTGAGATATGCACGTTCAAGCTAAACTGCGAGACTGCGAATAAACATGAACGTTGTCGGATCTGGATGTAAAATCCCTGCGTGATTAAACTAACATATAAAACAGAGATGTGGCATGATTGTCAATGCATAAAACAGCCATCCACCAAATGGTAGTCTAATTGAAACCGCTACAGGTCCCATTACGACGTTCAAAAATGGACCGAAGTCCAGTTTGACTTCATGTTTAAGCCAACAAATATCCATAGAAATACAGCTAGTATTTTTAAAGTATGTACACTAACATATGTCAGCGCTATTTGAAATAAATGCACACCATTCACTTTATTTTCCTCTAGAAAAACTGACAGCTATGTTTCTTAAAAACCAAAAAGATAAACCCCCAGAAGTCGCTTCTGTGCCACCAACTCGACAAAGACGACGGAGCTCAAGTATGTCAATATACAAAGAAAGAGTAACCAGTCCTGTCGGTCGACAAAGACGAAGAAGTTCTAGTATTTCCTCTCAAGCAAAAATGGCAATTGAAGGGATTTCAAGCCCCTCCTTGGGATTTAGAAGACGTAGCTCAAGTATGTCGCTTCATGATTTAACTAAAAACGTCAAAAACCTTGAAGAGTTGCAGCTTCTTCATGCAGTGTATCAAGATGACGTAGATCAGACTTGGGAGCTTTTACAATCCGGATCCGACCCAAATTTGACAGGAAGTGAAGGATCGCCGTTGTTGCATATAGCAGTGGAAAGCGGAAATGAAGAAATGGTCAGAACTCTCCTAAGTTGTGGTAAGCGTTTGTTTTTATTTAGGTTATATACGAAAGTAAACGGAATTCCATATTTTTTTTAAAATATACGCCAGAAAGAAACAATGCACATCATAAAATCATAACAAATTCTAATAGCCAAATTAAACTGCGTGTAAACCGCTTTTCTAGAATTACCTTCATCAGACAAACGAGAGGCCAAAAATAGAAATATCATTGAAGAAAAACTTGTGGACCACGTGAAATATAAAGTTTACGACGTAATGAACGCCAATTAGCGTTAAATTAAAGTAAATCATCCTGGTTTTTGTGTAGTTCGTGTTACCGTCCAGCTTTAGTTTTTAGTGTAGTGTCGCGTGTTCTATGTTTGTCTTTCGTTTTATTTTGTTCGCCATGGCCTTGTCTATCTTCCGACTTGTATTTCTGTCTGCCCCTTTGGTATCTTCGAATTCCGTTTAAGCAATGACCATATATCATGTATATATTCACATATGTACATATCCTTGCTATCTTTACCAGATAACAGTCTAATAGAACATTGTCTTCCATGGCATACCTTGTGTGCTTATTAAGAAAACCTGGGTTAAAAGCAATGGTTATGTATAAAACGTGCGGCTATTGCTGAAATTGCTACAAAGACCAAGCAAACGTGGTGTCAAATTCATCTTAACTTTACTCCAACTTTCAATTATTCAGTTGTTCATGGAAATTGGACTTTATTGTGTATTCTTTGCAATATTTCTCGTACGTTCTTAATCTGATATTAACTGAGTAAATTGACACCTACAATATACTGAAAGAGTGAAACATGAACGCCGTTCTCTCCTGAGTTAGATAGACCTTCGAAAAGTCTCATGCAGCTGCAATTAAGTTTCAATATCCAGAAAAAAATTATAAGGAAAGCGTTAATTTTATGGTGGTGATTTTTTATTTAAGACTTCAAGAGATTTAACTGTCTTGTCTGTTCCCATGAATCGCCAGTTTATTGCAAGAACACTAAAGGCTTGTTAAAACTGGGCTTAACTTAATCCGGATCAACTTCAGCCAGTTTACAGGTAACCTGTTGCGTTCACACTAAAGTTAAGGTTCTGTCTCATTTTATCCGGATTAAAATTGAAACACAGGAATCAAAAGAACATAAGTAACGTTATCAATTATGACGTCAGATTTAATTCACATTTGCGTTCACGCTGCAATTTGATCCGGATTAACTCGAATCGAATTACTTTAATCCGGATTAAATCAAACCTAGTGTGAACGCAAAGTGACTTAATCCACATTAACCTGAGTTAATACGGATAAACTTTTTTAGTGTGAACAGGGCCCTGATCAACATTTACCCGAGTTAATCCAGATTAAATTTTGCAGTGTGAACAGGGCCTTAGTCTTTATTCGTGACACTTTGAATCTACAACTGTCTTTACGTACAACACAATCAATCAGGATTTTGCAGTTATTGTAGAACAACAGAAATCTTGGCCCAAATTCGTGATAACAGATATACGAAATGATGATATATGAACTAAGATAAATATACCTCAAACTACGGATCAATCGATCGAGTCCGTCGAGATTTCCAGTTAGGCGCCGTAAGAAACTTTCGTTTTCATTTGTTGGCACATAATAATTCAGTTTTTAATTTACATTTTTCGTACAGAGATTTGACACAAATCTGAACGTCATCGGCCATTTCCGTAATAAAATCCGGTAATCCGTAGAATGACGGAAATGAACGAGTGTATTCCGATTTCTACTATAGATTTTTCCCGAAACAAATGTTATTTGTTTTAGCGTGGTTGATCTTTCTCACAAAACAGCCAAAAGATACATTGCTTCTAATTATATCTCATTACTTCATCAAACTTGACATGTTCGTTTGGGGGGCTTTTTCGTATGTTTAATGCTGACAACTTTAATGATTCAGTGACATCCCAGACCTTTATAAAAATGCTATTAACCTCACAATGCAAGTAAGTGAAATGTCTAGGTGTAAAGCAGATTTACTATTGTCGTCTCTCTTCATTTTGATTTTAGTATTCCAGCTTTTCGTAACCCGATCTCTAACAGTTCTAACTAAAAACTAAAGTCCATAATATTTACCGAGGGAAAAATCCGTCTCATTCGCATTGATAAAATAAACAAAAAAGATTAATTTTTGCACTAAATTTGTAGTTGAAATAAAATTCTAAAAAATAAAAACCTAAATTTCACCTTTATAACTATATCAATATACCGTCTCATACATTGGGAGACTTAGATTTCTAAATTACTCCGTTTTTCTCGTGGATGGAGTGCAGTCTCTGATATTTACCCGATATCTTTTCATTTTCTTATGGGTGACAACTCTTATAAATCCAGAGACACGAAAAGTCCGAATACTTATTTGTGTTTTTGTAGACGATAATCATTATGGTTAAGAAATTCAGCAAAAACTCTCCCAATGCGAGCAGCAATTTGCTGTGAATTCGAAGGACGTTAATAATTCATCTCCATGTTATAGCACGTCATTTCATTTTAAAATTGAAAACAAGATGTACAGTGGACTGAAGTAAATATCCAGGAGAAATTACCCCATCTCACAAACAGAACGGTCGAATGTTCAAAATCTAGAGTCTCCACAATGCATTCATCAACGGCAGTCGAGTTGTATAGCGTTCGATTAAAAGTGTATATATAACAAATGAAAGAGAATTAAGGAACAATTAAAAAAATATAAAAGGTGATAAAACTTATAAGACTGCTGGTTTGTAAATAACTAAAGAGAAGCGGTATGTACAGGGGTGTACAATATTAGTTTCTGTAGGTTGTATATAGCATTTACATGTAATGGTGTACAACATTTACTTGAATGATGTACAGTATTAGTGTATACGGGTATCCAGGATTGTTTTATAGAAAGATATATAGTATTGATATGAAAAGGTGTTTTAGAGGGTTTTTCATATTGTTAGAGTTAACGTGCAATATTTCATTTCACGACTAGCTTTGGCTTATGACATTTATCTTATTTCAGACCGATGTAAAGTTGATATTGAAGATGCATTTGGCCAGACACCTCTTATGAAAGCGACCTTATTTGATGACGTTGCTATTATGAAGATTTTGCACAAAGCAGGTAAAAAAATAACCCATTTTATCTTACTGTCATCAATCCCCCGTTTAACCCACTCTAAATCATCCTGTTCGGTAGAGAAAACAGAACTTTTCGCGTTTTATTGCTTTATTTTAATTTGCATAAAATTGTACTATTTTATTTTTATTACGAAAACAGATATCAATGTATTTAATAATCACTCGGATAAATATACAATATTAAGTCAATGTCTGAACGATATCAACTTTTTGTAGAGACTAAGTAACTGGGGTAGGGCGAGGTTTTCTGAGCCCTTCAACAGTTTCGTGCCGAATGCAAAAATGTTGATATTTAGACTACAAAATTATTAAATTAGCTCAATATTAAAGCTTGTAATATTCTGTTCCTCAATGAGTCCCTGAGTATGATGGAAATGAAATTGTCATTGTACAAAATATCACTTTGTTTCTATATTTAGAAAAATAGCCAACAGAAAATGATCCAACTGCGGTATAAAACATATTTTTTCGTCAAGATTAATTATTGATGAAGAAAAACAAAACATTTCTATTGTTCTCTTGGTTCTCTTTTATGCATATAAAAAACATCAACTTGTCACGTGAACTTCCGGTCATCGTCTAGAACTTGTCCATAAATGACTACTGACTGGTACGGACTCGAACAAAATGTCACCTTGTGCAACTTTGACAGCTGGGAATATGATATATACATTTATGATAATTACTTTGAAGTAGAAAAGGTCGACAATGTCAGAAAAAAAAACAGGTGACAATCACTGCCATATTCTTTTTGATCATTCGTCTATTTGATGATTTTTTCGGCAGCAATTTGAAATTGGAACAGAAATAAGCGTGCGATTTAACAAAAATGAACATCATTTTTCTGTATTCGAATGAGATATTTCGTAATTATTTTTTATTACTAAAATATTAATTGAATTCAAATGTAAAATTAATGTTGTCCATTAATGTGGTCGTTTTATATGTTATGTTTGATTGTATATTTTTGTTTGTTCATGCATCTTTAACATATTTAATTTCCCTATTCAATGATGTATCTATTTTTTTTCTTTTGGTTGATCTTTTTTTCCTCTCAAATCTTCTAAAAGTATCTTGTCATATTGAAAATCCCCCAACCAAGGATGACTTATCTGATTGGTTGAACTTACATTGAATGTCCTTATAAAATTGTGTTTATGATGTAATGGAGAGACATGTGTTAAGTTTTTTTATTGCACATGTCAGAGATTATAACCTACAGACATATATATTCTACATGTGAAAAAAATCATTTTTTACAAAAGGTCATACGAGTCATCTTGAGCTTCACATTTATTCATTCGTGGTGTTGTAGTTCCGGATTGGGTTACTATGTAATATACATTTTACGAACATAAACAAAGATACCACAGTCATAATCAGTACCAGGACGTAGAGGAAAAGTATACTCGATCACAGTTGCCTGACGTTTAATAGCAAAACAATAGCGAACAATGGGGAAAATACATTTTATAGCAAAAAATGGGGGGGGATATATATATAGAAACTAATAAGGGCAAATGGGACTCACAGCAGCAAGCACAAGTCCGCATTCAAAGGAGCACAACTGGCACACATAGTAACGCTCACAGCCCGTTGGTAAATTCCATCCCTTTTAAACCTGAAAAAATACTGCCAAGAAGATAATTAATTGAACACTAACCTCTGTTTCGTTAAAACTGATGGCAAACGCAGATACAAGGAATTGGTTTTAAGGGACAAACCTTTTTTTGTTATCAATCACACTTATTCTAACAAAAAGTACTCTAAAGATGACATTGCGGAATGGCAGATTTCTTAATTGACAACAATTTTTTAAATGTTTGGGTAACGTCTGTTTCAACAGACTGTCGACATTTCAATAGGGACAACTTGTGCCGATTTATTCCTTTATTCGTATGAAACCTACTTCATACAGAGCCTTCTGCAGTGAAAATAGATAAAACTGGATTAGTCTTTTGGTTTCACATTTCGTTGTATTGATGATGTTCTTTCACTGAATAAATCAAAATTTTGTGACTATGTTAACCGCATCTATCCCATTGAACTTGAAATCAAAGATAATACAGAAACAGAAAGGCCTGCTTCATACCTAGACTTACAGCAAGAAATTAAACCTAGACGTGCACAAATAAATTAACAGTAAGGACAGGCAGGCTAAGAGCAAGACTTTACGACAAGGGAGATTGCTTTGATTCTTCCATTGTAAACTTTCTGTTTTTCTAGCAACATTCAAACCGATTTGCATAAGGAATGTATATTTCTCTGTTGATAGGCTGCTCCCGATAGATAGAAGGCTTCTGAGCCAAGGGTTTCTTAGGGAAAGATTAAAGGTCTCACAAGAGAAATTTTTCGGTCGCCATCATGATTTGTTTGACAGGTACAAATGACAATGGATATCTCCCATTGTCGCGACTACAATTACGCTCCTATACCGGTTGTGAATAAGATCGATTATGACTATACACCGGCTTTGTATATTGAGTCACACGACTTGTGCCAATAGTGGAGCAAGAGTTGCTCACCCTTCCGGAGCACCTGAACTCAGCCTGAATTTTGTTGGGCTCGTGCTACTCCAGCTTAAGTTTTCAGTGTAATGTTGTGTATTCTATGTTTGATTTTCGTTTCATTTTGTTGTCTGTCTTTGACATAACGATTAATGTCTGCCCCTTGGGTATATTCAAATTCCTGAATATTATCAAAAATTTACTTTGAACAAAACATATAACACAAAGCAAAGACAAAAATATGACCACAATTTCTGATTTGGGACAGGCACATGAGACATGTGGGACGGTTGAACAAGTTAAGTTGGTTTCCACCTCCTCCCCCAACAAGAAGTCGAAAGAAAAACTGAATAAGACAAAGGTGTTAGCAACCGACGAACCACAAAAATCTACCAGGTATTCACTCAAATCGGCCAGAGAGTATAAACATAAGCAGAGAAATTAATTTGGTGAAAAAATAGCAGGTAAAATGTTCCTGCAGATACTATCATCAATAGCCTTAACCAACACATAAACATATAACATAAGACAGCCATATCTCAACCACAGGCCACAATCAAAATAAATGTAGATACAGTTCACAGCAGATTGAGGTTAACTTGCAAATACAGCGAAACCTGTCTAAACCGAATTTCGTTGACTCAAGAATTTGTTCTGTTTAGACAGGAGTTCGTATTGGACAGGTTTTCTTTGGCTAGATACTTTAAGCTTGGGTCTAAATATGATGAGATTTACACAGGTTTCCAGTTTTCACAGGGTTCGGTTTAGACATGTTTCACTGTATAATAGTAAGACTATAATTTGACAAACCCATAACCAGAGTACACTTACTGGACGCTGAGATAAAATGATATTTAAAGTGTTTCTTGTGTAATTTAGGTAACCATTACATGGTTGGGACTTTCAAATGTTCAGCTTAAGTTCTTCTGTGTCAGTAATGATTCTATCTGTTTTAGTCAAGTAAATAGCATTGAAAGTCCGTTACATCAATGTCCCATTTTGTCCTATAAGAATCAATACAATTCTCCGAGGACACTGCTTTATGTACATCATAACATCGTAGGCTTTATATTTGTCAGTATTAAAATACAGCTCGCTAACGCTCGGCGTTTAAAAAGAAATAAAAAGAAAGACCTGTAAAAAACTTCCTTATAATACCTTACAATTGATTTTTTTATTAAGTTTGCTGTTTTTTGTCTGTATATTACAATCGAGGGGCCACTTGGACAAGATAAGCAACCGTTAATTTTTCCGTTCAAAATTGATGAAAAAATTACCATTAATTGCTAAGGCTCTCCCTTCTGATGCAGACGTAATTCTTAGCTTAGTTTGGACTCCTCTTTATTTAAATTGTTTTATTCTGACTTTTGTGATTTCCAACATTTTAACTTCGAGTACTGCTGACGAGACGTAAATCAAGGAAATGGGCAGACAGTGCATCAAATTGATATTAGTATTTTGTAATTCATATTTATTTAAGCATAAAATGGATACAGTTTAGACATAAAAATAAAGACCTTGCACAAAGGTTACATGCCATACATTAATAATAAAATAGACATTGGAATTTTATGAAAAAAATGAGTTAATATATTGTTAAATACCGAGATTTCAGAATATAAACCACAATTGACCAACATGACCTGCACGAAAATCACGTGATGAAATATTAACATAATTGAGTTGTTTACAAAATTGACCTTTCCTTGTACTTCACAAGGAATGTGGGGAAAAATGATCTTTTGTACTTATTTGAATAACTACTATTTTACAGTTTTCATGTCAGGGATAACACAGCGTGACTCTCATACACACGTGATAACACGTGGTTATGTTTTATGTACTTGGAGGCAAAATAGATACTAATCTAGAAGGGTTTTCCACCGCCAGAAGCTTTTATTATGTCTTGAAACTATTAAAATGGGTTAAATGTCGTTTTACATTTGATTTTATGCAAATAAGACGATGTCATACACACCGACAAGGCCAAAAATAAACAAAGAGTACATACAATTTTTTACGTCAAGAAAGTTTCCCAAAGTGTAAAAAAATTTTTATTATCAAATACACGCAAAAGAAAAGTCAGAATTGGTCAAGAATATTTACGTTACACCTTTGGGGGTATTGCATTACATTTAAAACTTCTTGCAAACTACAATCAAATTTTTGGCAAAACAAAACTAGCATTCAATACCTGTATGACAATATGTACCTGACAACTCAATCTTCAAAACAGAGTCTCCTAGGTTCCAGTAAAGCCTCTCGTAGTCGACTCTGCCATACATGATTACGCCATTTTGTGAGCTTCCTCTCATGGCGGTCATACCTGCTTGTGATGCATTAATTTCTTGACGTCAAAACTATTTTGACGTCACAGTCCAGGCAATCAATGTCGGAACATCAATGGCAGAGATGTATATGGCTGACGAAGGAAGTACTATACTCTCTGTTTCGGAGATTGCTGACAACTGATAATTTTATCACTAAGTCCTACGTAAAGGGACATCACGCTTATTAATCGTTCGACCGTTTGTGTCAACCATTGTTTTCGATCTAGTATAAACATTTAAGTAACCTAGATTGATTTCATTCTCTATCAACTGAATGCTTAAAATGCTTTGATGAACTTATATATCATAAACATAGCAGTGATTTCAAGAGTTATCTCTCTTAAGCAGGGTCTATTATCGCCATGTTAATTTAAAAAAAAAACGAAGTTTCACATCAAACATTGTAAGGAATTCGAAGATACCAAAGGGGCAGATAGAAATCGTTAAGTCGGAAAACAGACAAGACCATGGCCAACAAAATGAAACGAAAGACAAACATAGAACTTAAGAATATGATTTTATTGTTTTGACATTGTAGGATGAAAAAATGCATTTTGCCACACAAGCCATTGTTTTGCGTGGCAACTGCCTGGGATGAGAAAATGTTTGACAACATGCACACCTACATTTTCTACCGACTGATTGTGCCATGTCTCAATTTTATGAATATTTCAATTCAAACCAATCATAGAAATCTTGCTTTTCCTCTCGTACTAAACTTTCATAATATTGTTGATATAGTTATTATTATTATAGGAACGTTTTAAACGGCCGCATTTCTGTTGTTTTTGCAAATATTAACGATGATTAAGATCTGAAAATATGGCATTTTTGTTACCTTCAGAATAAACGCTAATAAACTTCTTAATGAAAGATGTTCGAAAAATTGTGTGTTATGTAGCAGAACAATCTTCAGACTTTGAAATAAGTAGTGATGTACATGTTCTTAGGAATAAATTTTTGAAGAATTAAGTCAGAGAGAATATTTCGCAGCGTACAAGATAAGGAAAAAAAGTTATTTGTCCTTAAGATGGAGTATTGAACATATAATGAAACTTTGTTTTATTTGCAATTTTTATTTTATTTCATATCACCCTGCTAAAAAATTCTACAAAATTTTCAAAAATCTGACTAAGATAACTGCTGAGATTGGATTATGTGCATAACATAGTTATTCTAGTATGGGGTCCTGGAAAACGTCAACAGGATTTACCTATGGTAAAATATGCAATAAACTTATGACTTGCTCGCGCTATGACTTCACAATATGTTTTGAGCGCAGAAATCGCGACGCCACAATGAATATGTAAAAACAATCGACATATTTCTATATATTTACGTTTTAACAATATTGGAATCGAAATAATTCATGGCAGCAAGAAGTCTGTTTCAATTTTTACATGGGCTGTCATTGTTTTAACAAATTTAATCCCTTGCTTACGCTTGTCCAGCCCATGTTAAAACCATCAACAAAACGTGTGGCTGCCATGAATTATTTCTTATGCAATAACCAAGATTTTGTGTCGTCAATTGTCTTTTTGCTGAAGTTTATGCTTTTATTAACTATTTTGTGGTTAATCTTTAGGGATAACATCCGGCTTGAAGCTACATTTGACACAAAATTGCATTGAACTTCAATCCTAGACCATATGTTTTCCAATCTGTAACATAAATCCCTTTGGGGGTTACAGGAAACTTATTCATCTTTCAAAAGTTACCTCTTGACCTTAGAGTTTCCTGAGAGGACAAGATTGGATAAAAATACAAGTCTACCAATGTTGAATAATTATTTGAAATGTGACATGCTATATGTACATTTCAATGAGTAACCTTTCATCAGTAGTATTAGAACTAAAATATAGGAAGTCCGGAATACGAACATAGTAAAAAAGAACTCAAATCAAAACAAATCGAACTAGGAAGCCATATCCGATGGTAGGGAAATCTACTAAATGCAATATATTTCGGGGCTTTTCCGTATTTCCAGTGATAGGTGTTGTTTGTCTTTGGCTTTTGCCCTTTTGTCCATGGTTGTTTCGTTTGGTCCTTTGGTATTTTCGATACTTTATTAAACAGTCATAAAACCGGGCTTTAAAGACTAAATATGACATGACCTCTTACCAGAAATTATGAAGTTCATAACCCAATCGTATATTTGTATACTTGAATTTACCGAAGTAGTACTGATCAGTAGAAACATCATCAACATTAATATAAAAACAAATTAAATACCATAAACCTTCTGCAATGCTAAGACATGAATCACTGTAGTTCGACAAGTTCGATATCATGTCTGGATGTTATTCTGCTTTGCGTCTTTCGCGTTTTTATTTCCATTCGATGAATTCATGCATCAGTTTTGTAATGACAGCCAGGGCCTAGACCTAACATTTAGTCATCCGGACATCAATAAAAATAACCGTCATGAACAGTTCTTAATCTTATATCTTGTCACCTTTTACAACAAGAAAAGTTTTCTGGAGAGAAAATATCATGAATTTCAGTAATAATTAAAATTTTAAACTCATGACAAAACTGGGATGTCTTTATTCCTTGCAATGCATATCGTAGACAAGTCCACAACTCCGCTGGATTTGGTTGCTTATTTCGGTTCGTTGGATTTCAGTACTTCAAGTTACAAAGTTGGGCTTTCCTCTGTTTTTGGTTCTAATGCTACCGATGAGTTGTTATTTCTTGAAATGAACGTATAACATATCACAATTGCCAAAATTATTCAAAATTGACAAACTTGTTGTTTTTAAAAATTCGAAATAAATTGTGATTGTGCATAAATTAAAAAACAAAATGTTTCTGGGAAACATGTGTTGCTTATCACAAGATGAATAGAATTTAAAGGAAATATGACGATCTTTCCTGGTGTCACAACGTAAGATTTTTCCAGGAATCCGGCATTGTATTTTAAACATGTGATCAATTGTTGTTCAGACCAATTCAATATTGGACTCACTGGACAAATGTACTTTAATTCTTGTGCAGTACCTCTGCCACTTCAAAATTCCTTTTTCTGTTTGTTTGTTTTGTTTTGTTTTGTTTTGTTTTTGTTTTTTGGGGGGTGGTTGTCATTTGTCATCCTATGCCAGAATCTAAAAAAATATTGTAGTGTTTTTTCTGTGAAATACTAAAATTATTTAGAAAAATCAAGCTTCTGGTGATTTATATTGTAAATTTTTACGTTTTTGTAGATTTTTACATTCCGTTATACTTCTCTACTGTCTGCGGCAGTCCTATATCAACAGTTTGTTGCAAATGTAAGAAATTTGCAAATATTATATATATAGGGTATATGTTAAATATCTTGTCGGCATTTGAGGGAGCCATTGAACATCTTAAAATTCTGAACTCTTGAAAAAGGTCCCCTAATAACCTAAAATAAATTATCATGTCTAGTTTCAGTAAAACAACAACGACGAAGACATGAAAGCACTTTTGCCCTAACGTACTTTAAAATTACGACCGAGTTTATACCTAAAAAAAAGTAAAAAAATGACGCTTTATTTTAGACATTTACTTGTTACACTCATAAATTAGTCCGATCTACAGTTGAAAGATTTCCTTTATCTCCTAAGGCGGAATTAAAGATATTTAACTAGAACATTTGAAATTTTATAATTCAAGAATTGTTTGTTTATAAAAAGAATGTTTAGGCTTATATTATTTTACTGTAAGAAATACAAATTACTTTGAATCACCTTCTCATATATGTAATAACTTATTACCTTTTAATGTTTTTATTCTTCTTTTTTTTTGACGTGAAAATAAATATTGTATTTTGTGACAGAAATCATTATGTCGGTGTCAACAGCGTGGGATGTCTGGATGCAGTAAAATGAAATGTCACGATTGTATCAATTACAAGAGCCTTAATCATGAAAATGTTGCATTTCCTCTCATTGCTTTCTTACCTTATAATAATAATAAGAAGAAAAATAATAATACAAGTAACTGTTACAAATAATAATTAATATTATTATTATACAGAATTCTTCACAGCATATTAAAGCATCACAAAAATGACTTTTCCTTGTACTTCACAAGGAATGTGTGATAATGCATCTTTTTCTTTATTAGAGGTATATTCTATATAATTTACTGTTTCGTGTCAGGGTTAAAACAATATGAATCTTATACACATGTGACTTACACGTGGTTAGGTTTTTTGATACCAAGAGGAAATTATAATCTGGTCAGGCTTTTCCAGCAACACAAGCTCCTATGATGTCTTGAAAATATTGAAATTGTCTATTACAAACATATGAAAGATGTGGATCGCGTCTTTCTGGCATATATTCCATATTCTTTCTTTTAAATATCATGCACATACATTTTATTTCGGACAAAAAAATGCCCATATATAAGAACAAAGCGCAGATTACTCTGTTCTTAAAGCACACAATGTCAAATATATATGCAAGATAAATTATGATTTAATGATGTTACAAAAATGTGTACTTTTGTATTTTTTACTGATCAATATAGATTTTTAAACTTGCCGAAAACGTTATTCAATCATCTGAAGATATTGAAAGCAAGGGTTCCTTTTAAGAGATGTTTTAGTTTCAATAAGATACACCCCTGACATCATAATTTGTCTTCTAAACTAATGTTTGTCTTTCGTTTAATTTTGTAGGCTATGATATTGTCTGTCTTCTGACTTAACGATTTCTGTCTGCCCCTTTGGTGTCTTCGAACTACTTTTCCTAAAGAAATATTTTGCCCCGTGTTCACTTTTTATCTGTGTTTGCTTTTTGCTAGGTTTGTCTTTATCTTTAGAACCTTTTATCAGATTTTGTATGAAAACAGGTTCCAAAACAATTACTAAATAGACAGATCAATGCTTTTACTAATTTTAGTATATGCATGCATAACATCAAAGATGTAACTTCATGTCCAGTCCAGTTGCTAGACAAAATTTCCCGTCCCTACTAAAAAGTCCAAGTTTCGCATCCTGTGGCAATTAAATTCCCCGGCCTAACCCACAGTAAGCCCTTTCTTATGATTTATTGTTTAATAACTTGTTCACGTCCTGAATATGCCCTGGACGTTAAACAACAATCAATCAATCATGTCAAATAAGTTCGATTTCCGAGACTCATAACATGCAGGTTGTTATTCAACATTGGCCATGCCTTCCATAAGTTAAGAGGTCCTATAATGATTTGTGTACAAAAGGGTTTGTTTACAGCAGCAAGCACATTAAAAATAATGTGGGATGTTCAAAGCATCATTTTTACTCATTTGGGTAATTAATTACATTTCAACTGTTTTTTGTCTTGTCAGTGACAAAACAATGCGACTTTCATACATACTTGTCATTTTACATGTCACATGTTATATTACTAAGGCCCATCAAAATTAATAATTAGTTTTTCGGATTCGCTCGCTCCTCATATGATGGGTTCAAAATTTCCAAAAAAACTTTATTCGCTCCATTTATTTTCATTTTTTTTTAATTTTCTTCATCATTCCTAAATATTGATAATTAAAATTTGCTCACTCGCTCCTAGAAAATACAAGAAGCAAAAGAAAACTCTATACTATCCAGGGGGCATGGGTAGTCGGGCCTCCCTTTGAAACTCCAAAAAATATTTCGGGTAATTTTTTTGTCATAATCTCCACTAGAAATCGATAATGAATCAAGAGGTCTACAAAAAGTGCCCCCCCTTTTTTTCAAAAGTCTAGATCCGCCTCTGTAAGTCTTGTGTTAAAGATGAATTTGACTTTAAAAATTTGTTATTAGGGGAATTATAACTTTATTATATATTCCATATTCTTTTTTCAAAATATGTTTACGGATTATTCACTTGTGCTGAGTGGAGGTCGTAAAAGCTCCGTGCTTGAGTTCTATGCTTTTTTGGCATTTTCGGGAACTGGAATGTATTGTGGAGTTTATATCTTTCAAACATTGTAATTTGTAAAATTCTTCAAGTGTTATCTTTATATTTGGCTTACCAGCATTCATTCTGTTATGAACTGTATATTTCTTTTGGTCCATGGGTGTAACAAGAAATTCATAAAATTTGACTGCTCTTCCTATGTTTGGCCGCTAGAGTTTCAGATGAAGTTAAATACAGAAACGTCCTTTACACACAGTAAAATTTGGCTTTGAATATTTGTTGTATACGTTTGTAAGATGTCGATTGTATCTTTTTGGTCTGGTATATATTCCATATTTTTTCTCTTGAATAGTAATTAATCAAATTTCAGGAATCTGACTCTATTATAAGTGGCGATCATATATTTCAAAGCTGATTATTCATTTAATGATTAAAGATCAGTAGTATTTTAGTTGTTCACTAATCTTTGCTGATATTTTAAGAGGGTGGTTAAGGGGGAAAACGAAAAATTAGCTTTGGCTTGCACGTCGCATTTTGGTAAATTAAAATAATCCTGTACTACCCTCTTTTAATTATCCGGGTAATTTGATTATCACGTGGTTTCTGTTGTACTTTGTGTCAGTATTGTTCTTTAACCCCTAGCTTTCATAAAGTTTTGTCATTGATATTTACCATTTTTACGAATGACCGGTTTGAGAAACTGATATAAAACATGATATTACTAAGGACACTTATATAGGATACAAATAATTGTCAAGACAATACATATTACCACTTTTAACGTACATAATTTTTCCGCATTAATGATTTACTTATATTGGGTCTCATTACCTGACCGACCCATATTCGGTTTGACGTCATTCTACAGCTGAGATCCAAACCTTGTCAGGGTGTCATTGCCTTGATTAACAAAGAATCATTGGGTGTAGAGAACCGATATTTGTAAAATGGTCTTTGAGTGGTCCCCTTTCATAATGGTCTCCGAGGTCTCTGTCCTCGAACAAAGCCGATAGCTGCGAGTAGCGAACCTAATTTAATAAAATGCATTATGGGATATGGCAAATGTGCATATGAATCATTAGGGGTCGTGTGACAAAACTGTTAAAACACTTTCGTTATCAGGACTTTCAAAAGTTCATTTATTGACTGCAACCGTCAACAATTATGTTTGTCAGAGCAAATTTGGAAACCGAATTAAAACGTTCGTAGAGTGTGTAACGTAAATGATTACTTGAAACATCAGCTCGCGATTGCCAATTCTAAGTCATTTTTGTTCTTACGCCTTCTACATCAGATTTATTTCTGCTTTCAAATTTATTGATGTCCATGCAATGGACCGTTTCAGAAATGCAACGGAATTCTGGGAACGTCATTGTTCTGGTTGATTCTCATTGGTCAAGACGTCGTTAACGAGGACGCTGAGATTGCGCAATGCGTTTTACGAGGACGGAAATTGAATTTCTGAATCGGTCCATTATGTCAAAATGTGCGGATATCAAAAACGTTATCTGACGTGTAAGAAGAAAGACCAGTTTAAATGTTCTTACTTTAAAAATCAGTGTCAAATCGATATGTAAAAATCGTGTCAAATCAGTTATTTTTTCATAATTATCAAACTTGATGATAACGGCAATGTTATGGTAATGATGACGAAAATGAGACTGAATTAACACAGAAGATTATCTGGATTTTTTATTTTAAATATGATCTTGTTCTAGTAAAGTGACGAGAATTCTTTTTGTAATGTTAATGAACTCGTTTACAGAGTTCAGACATTACTATTAAAAATGGGTCATCTATGAACAATACCAATTGTTTTTGACATTTTTATGGATAAACCACCACATAGCCTTATGATTCTTGACCTAACTGATAATTATTCATATTAATGCTTACGAATGAATTTCATTTGACTTTACCCATTCTTCATCATTGGCCTGACAATAACACATAACATAGGACAAGAGTTAGAAAACGGACATGGGGTTAAATACCATGGGAATATAAATCATGAGCAGCGCTTTTGTTGCTGTTTCTTGTAAAACTGAGCGAGAAGAAAGTCGAAGATTGCTCCTGGGGTCGACATAAGCGGTACTACTTAACAAAATGAAATCTTTATATTTGGCTCATCGGCGTTCAATACGTCAACAACTGTAAATTTCATTTGTTCCACGAATGTAATAAGAAAATTCATAAACTGTGAACGATCTTCTTATTTTTGGTCCCTTCTGTGTCTGATAAAGGTAAATCCAGAAAAGCTTTTACATACAGCTAAAGGACGAGGGTCGTTAAGGTCCATTTTTGGCCCAAGAGTTTGGCCAAAATATGAAAATTGGCTAATATCTATTTATTTATATTTTTTATATCGAATAATGTCTATAAAAAGAAAATCCAACAGAATTTTTAGTTTAATTAGTTCTACAATGGTCACATGACACAAAGAA
>JAULBM010025279.1:0-11233 GCA_032357055.1 Geukensia granosissima
TCATTTTGTTGGCCATGGTCTTGACTGTCCTCGACTTAACGATTTCTGTCTGCCCCTTTGGTATCTTCGAATTCCTTTAACTGTATACCCTGTATAATTGTAGAAGTAGATTTTTACTGCTGTTTTCTCTGACTTTAACTGTAAACCCTGTATAATTGTAGAAGTAGATTTTTACTGCTGTTTTCTCTGACTTTAACTGTATACCATGTATAATTGTAGAAGTAGATTGTTACTGTGATTTGTTTGGTACCAAGGAGAATGGGAAGGTGTGTGATACAGTCAAGATGTATCCAAACTTAATCATTCCTAGATGTTCCTGTAAAGAAGGCCATATTGGTATGTTCTGTGAGAGATGTGCACCCACATATTTCCGTACTGGCAAACGACTTCCATGCTATAAATGTCCATGTGATGAAAAAGTCTCTACAGGAGAATGTGACTTTGGTAGGTTTACATGTATATTATAAATTATTTTGTCAGATAATACCTCTTCTCATAATTCAAGGGAATATAAAAGCTTAGTTTTATTATTTTTTAACAAAAAGAATTACAAGAATTAGTAAACTGAATGAAATGAATAAGGGGTCTTCATTAGCATTCTATGAAATGCCAGTGACGACAAAAATGACAAATTTTTTATATTTTTGGAAATTTCTTGAACTGGTTACTTATTCTGCATTGCTTTTTAAAAACCTTTGCATTTTCTGTGTTTAATATTCCTTTATCTTTAGTTTCATGTCATTTCCAGTGCTTTTTCTTTCTCTACTTTAGTACAAGAATTGATCTTGATAGCCTACACTTAGGTATAAAATGGCATTTTCTTTCATTTTGTGGCTTAAAGGGGTTCTTAAGGTAATTGTTTCTTCACAAATCCAGCTGAAAGAAGTGTATTTTGCCGTGGATGTATCTTGTGGTCAATTATTAAGACTTAAATAGCAATACTTACTAAATAAAATTTGGGGCCTGGGTGGCTGAGTGGTCTAGGTAGTTAATTTAAACTTACCTGTACAGATCACCGTATCCTATCACCTATACGGCGTGAGTTCCCGCCTGGGTTTGTACCATACAAAAACAGGTTGTGTTTAACTCGCATCGCATGTGATAAGGTTTGTCAATTACCTGCCCAAGGTTGGTGGTTCTCTCCGGGTACTAAACTTCCTCCACCAGGAAAACTGACCGCCGTGATATGACTGAAATTGTATGTAGAGACGAAACAAAGGTGCTCACTGGCTGAGTGGATATATTCTTCACTGTTAGATAAGGTGTAATGTATGTTTCACGAGCTGAGTCTCTCACTTTTTACTTATTTTGGAAAAATCCCTTGAAGGATTCAGCACAAACTATATAAAACGCAATATAAAAATGTTCCGGTAACTTTTATTGATTTCAGATTTTTTATACATGTTTTTAGTATTTCTGAATTTGAAAATTTTGTCATTTTCTATTATAACTATTTTTGCTCACAGGGACTTGTGAATTTTGAAAATGAAAAACATTTTGATAAGTTTTATATCTATTGGCATTTGTTTATATGTAATATCAGTAAAAATAAGCTGGCGGTACCAGAAATAAAAAAACCTTGACATTGTCAGAACTTTTAAATAAAATTTTTTCACAAAAATCAATGATTTTCACATAAACACAAGACAAACATCGACAACCTGGAATATTTTTACCACCTGATTCAGTCGCCAGGGAGATAGTTTTATTTCTTTATAAATTCCCCTTTCAAATTTGTGATTGGTTTAAGAAAGAATAACCAAAACATGGGAGACTCAGGTCATGAAATGTACAATAACTGTGCTTTATCTAATAAATAATAGTAATTTGAAAAATAAATTCATAAGAAGCAGTCCTATGTTAAGTTAACATTTATAAACTTATGATACAAGGAGTCAGTTATTTTATTGCTATGGAACATTTTTTTTTATCCTGAATTGCCAGTTTATGTGATGCCGAAATTATAATTTCTAACTAGAGTTGTTTCCCTTGTGGTTGTTTTGTTTTTTTGTACTTGACACAAATATGTACTGTATCTAACAGATATTTTTAAATTTATATGTAACAAACAGAGAGATAGTTTAAATCTAGTCTACATGTAGGTTGCCCATTTCCCATATTATTACAAAAATACAACATGACAAGATTTGTAATAATCTGTTTAATTTTACAGATGAAGATGTACTGACTTGTTCACGCTGTAACTTAGGTTATGGAGGAAAACACTGTGAGAGATGTCACCAAGGTTACTGGCGACATACTAGTAAAGATACATGTAAACCATGTCAATGTAGGGGAAGGTCAAAGTTATGTGATCAAATGTCAGGTAGGTCATGGTCTTGGTAACGAAAGGTCAAATCACTGTGATTTGAGGTCAGGTTAGTCAGGATCAATACCGGTAAACTTGCCTTAACTATACCTAGCATTAACAGATAATTTAGCTTATTAAATATTTTAGACCCTTGACTAATGTAACAGTGTAACAGTTTTATTTAAATGACCAGGCCTACGAAGACAACATGAGCTTTTGTCATCTTTTTGCATCTGTCTTCTGTCCATCTGTCAAAAATAACCAAAACAAATCTTTCTTCTGAAATGACTTGGTTTTATGGTCCTTGGATGGTTAGCTGCCCACCTTCCAAGATGACCACCATTACTAATTATAGAAAAAAGGGGGATGATATAAAAATATTATTGTCTGAAATTACTGAGCCAATTGTAACCAAACTTTGGTGGAATGAACCTTACACAATCCTTTAACAAATATATGTGTGGCATACCTAACAACAAAACAAGATGGCCATGGCTGATGAACTTTGTTCAAAATAGAACTCTATGGAAATTCATATAAAAATCCTAATGCCTGAAACTACTTTGCTAATTGCAAACAAACCCTTCATGGAATGGTGACTAGGTGGTCCTCTACCAAAATTATGACAAAAAACCAAATTGTTGGCTGCTGCCTAAGTTTTACACTGAGATATCTTCCCGTCTGAAACTTCTGAGCTAATTGCAACCAAATTTTGTTGGAATGGTCCTGATATGGTCCTCTCCCAATGTGGTGGAATGGTCTTGATATTGTCCTTTACAAAATTATGTATAGCTCATCAAGGTGGTGAACTTATTTAAATAGGACCTTATGGGGAATTCCTCTTGTCAGACACTACTTTGTCAAGTGAGTGATACAGGCTCCTGGAATCCTCTCATTTTTAACCCAAAACAATCTTTTTGTTGCCCCTATGGCCTTATTGGGTATAGAGACAGGTTTTTTTTGTGTGTTACCAATGTTTACTGTGACAAGGTTTTCCAAATGATGTGATAACTTGTAAGACCTATTGTATTGGGATGAAAAAAGCAGCACTTTTATTGCTGTTGTTCCTGTAAGGCCTTCAATGGTAACCAAGTAGCTTACACTTTAAAGCAAGTTTACAATACCTCCAAATGTCCTTTATTAAATTGAACATGTCCTTTCTTTTTATATGAAAACAATGAAATGTATGTTAACATAATTTCTGTGATTTTAATAATTTTGTTGTGGTCTTTTTATGAAGAATATCAGTTTTGAATATTTATTTCTTGTTAAAAATGAATGTTGTCTAACTTTTACAGGACACTGTATTGGTTGTTCTGGTAATACTACGGGTTATAGCTGTGAAAGATGTGCTGATGATTATATTGGAGACCCACTAAAAAACCAACCATGTGTTCATAAAGGTAAGATCCCATTTATAACTTTAGCTCACATAAGTTACCTACTCACAGATAATTCTATTCTTAAACAGCTTGCCAAATTAGTTTTTTTTTTGGCCAATAAGCAACATTACCATTGGCTATTATTGTAAAGACCAATTCCTATTTGCAGAAAGAGGAACAACTCAAACTTTGCAAGGTGGACACTAATGAATAAACATTGGGATTAAGTAGTTTATTAACAAAAAATAATAGATTTTTTGCTCTGGTGCTGTGTGGAAGTTGTAAAAAGCTTCCATCTGCCTGAGTTATATGCTCCTATTTATTTTCGACTACTGGCATATTTGTTGGAAAAACACAAATAACATCTTTCCAACATTGCTTTTGAAAAATTCCCTTACTGTTATGATGTTATTAACACCCATACGCCAAACATAAAATATTTGGTTTATTGGTGTGTATTACATTATGAACTATATATTTCATTATTTGGTCCATGAAGGTAACTAGAAATTCTTAAAGTTTGACAGGGCCTGGGTCAATCGGAACACACTCATATATTTCCGTCATTCGTGGGAAATAATACTCGTAGGTAAGTGTATGAATATGATCATAAATATGCTCAAAATGTGATGCGTTCGGACACTGCACACACTTCCACCTTCATTCGCATGTCCTTAAGTTCCTACTACAAAATCATTAAAAATACTGTAAAAATAAAGGCATCTGATACTTTTGAAACAATATGTTCAATAAAATAAAGCAGAAAACACGGCTAACACTTTAGTCAGAGGTCACTTTACTGGATTTTGATGACGCAAATGGCTGATGTGATCAGATTGGGCCTGTGTGGGTGAGTGGTCTAGGTAGTTGATTTGAACTTACATGTACAGATCAGTGTGCCCATTCACAAATACGGCATGTATTTGCGCCTGACTTTGTACCATACATTAACTCACATTGCATATGATAAGATTGGAGACCAGCCAAAGATCAGTGGTTTTCTCCTGGTACTCTGACTTCCTCCACCAGTAAAACACGGCTGTGATATGACTGAAATATTGTTAAAAAATGCATTTTAACCCCTAATCAAACAAAAAATATATTTGCCCCTAGCATGTCTGTACAAGTTTAATCCAGAAAAGTGCTTATGTGCAGTTTAATTTGGCTTTTGAATACCCCAGATGAATAGTCTTCAATCAAAGTATACCTAACTACACATGGTGTTGATAACCATAGCACATGGGTATATAATTACAATTAAAAACAAACTGTCAAGAGGGGTGAACATCGCATATGAATTAGAGAAATTGCAAAGAATCACAGAGATTATTACTATCAACCAATAAGAGTCTGTATATTGCTGTTTTACGTTCAGAATTTTTTTTAATGAAAGCTTTTAATTATAAACAGTAAGATTTGACTAAAAGCCATTCAGGTATATTTTTATGGTTCATTAAAACTATTTAACTTTAAATGTCCATGTATATCACATAATGCTTCACTGAATCAATAAACCTCACGGACGACTAGATATACTGTAAAGTATTTATTGTCTTGCCTGCGACGAAAATGGCTGAAGGCGAGACATAGCAGTCCTAATTCTGTCGTCGGCGCGTCCACACTTTTTCAAACTTCCATAAATTGGTCAAAACTTTATGGATATTAGGTCTCAGCAGCTTCTTTATGTTAAAATATTTCATCCAATTTTGAAGAAATAAATTTTTATTTTTCTGTTTTTTGACAGATAACTGAACTTGGTCTTAATTTTGCTTGATCTTTGTTTAACCCTGAGTTTAAGTTTTTTTCAAAGTTTAATATTTTTTTTCAAATCTTTATAGATAATGATGAAACTTGCTAAAAAGCTTTTCTATGGGACATTTATATTATCCAGAATTAAATTTTTTGAAAAAAATAAATTAGATTTTTCAGTATTCTGGCAGATAATTGGACTTAATTTTTTATTCATTGGTTCAGGTAAGTTTTTAACATTGGTACAGCGTTGTTAAATCTTATATGATGTTGTCAAAAGAAGTTCAGATGATTCTCTATGTTGAAAACATTTCCTTCAGGATAAATTTTTTATTACTTAGTTTTACATATTGTGACCGATTGTTGGACCTTTTTTTTAAAGTTTTGGTTAACTCTGAGGTTAAGTTTTTCAAAGTTTAATAATTTTGATAGATCTTTATAGATAATAATAAATCTTGCTTAGGATGTTCTTTATGCTTTATCTTTATCATCGAGATTGAAAATTGGAAAAAAAATATTTATTTTTCCACATTTTGATGGATAATCGGACTTAGTTTTTCTCATTGATTCAGGTTCAAGTTTTTTTTCAAATTGGTAAAGCTTTGTCAAACAGTATAAGATATTGTGGAAAGTGACTCAAGTGCTTCTCTACATTGAAAATAAAATTTGAAAATTTTCCCCAAGTTTTACATATTTTGACCGATAATTGGACTGCTGCTTTTTTTTTTCAAAATTTTGGTTAACCCTCAGGTTAAAGTTTTTTGAATTTCAATAGCTTTGTCAAACCTTAATGGATATTTATGAATCTTTCCAGGGAGCTTCCCTTGAGCATATTTACATCATACAGACTTAAATTTCGAAATTAAAAAAAAAAAATTGATATAGAATACTTCATATACTGGCAATGCTTAGTGCAGGTGAGACACCAAGTTCCGATGGAACCATATGGATTTTTTTTACCCAAATAATATTTACCTAAATGATTGTAATTTTATTTTTCTACAAAATGTACATGTAATTTTAACTTTTGCAGGAACAAATTTAAGCAGAAAAATCATAAAGATTGTACAATTTTAAAATACTACAAAACCATTAATTTTTCAGTTGATTTTCAATTCATTTCTTGAATACCTATTTCTAACATGTTTCGATAAACAGGTTCTTCAAATTGTCTCATGTTCATTTTATAAATCTATCTGTGTAAATGACAAATTCTGTGATTAAGTTTACCGGTAATTATTGCCAAAACAGATGCTTTCACTTAACAACTACCATGCCAAAGGCCATGAGAGCTTTAGTCATCACTTGGCATCCGTTGTCCATCATCTGTCTGTTGTTTACTTTTCACATTTTCATTAACTCCTCTGAAACCACTTGGCCAAACTTTACAGGAAGGCTCTATATAAGGTACTTTATTAAGATTGCTGATTTCGTCCTGATCTGTCAACAAACATGGCCGCAATGGAGGATTCTTGTTTCTGATTGGCTGATACATTAAAAATCTTCTCCTCTGAAACCACTTTGCCAAAGGTATAAATATTTGGTATGAAGCATCAATGGAAGGTCTTTTCTAAAATTTCCTCATTTTAAACCAGTCGGACAAAAAACATGGCTGCCTGCGATGATTCTTGATTCTGATTGGCTTATATATTAAAAATCTTCTCTGAAACCGCTTGGCCAATGGATAAATATTTGGTATGGTACATCTTTGGAAGGTCCTTTATAGAGTTTCCTCATTTTGTCATGATCTGACAAAAAACATGGCCGCTATTGATGTTTCTTGTTTCTAATTGGCTTATACATTAAAAATCTTCTTCTCTGTAACTACTAAGATTTATATTTGGTATGGAGCATCTATGGAAGGTCCTTTATCAAGTTTCCTCATCATGATCGGACAAAAAACATGGCTGCCATGGACATTTTTGATTCTGATTGGCTGATTCATTAGAAAATCTTCTATGAAACTGCTAAATGCATGAATATTTGATTTGGAGTATCAAAGGAATGTGCTTTATGAAGTTTCCTCATTTTGTCTGGATCAGACAAAAAACATTGCCACCATGGATGATTCATGTTTCTGATTGGTTGATACATTAAAAAGTCTTCTTCTCTAATATTGCTTGGCCAGATAGATTAATTTTTGAACTGGAGCATCAGTGAAAGGTCCTTTATGAGGTTTCTTCATTTTGTCCTTCTTGAAATCCATGGAGGATTCTTGTTTCTGATTGGCTGATACATTAGAAAATCTCCCCTGAAACAGCTTGGCCAAATGGATTAATATTTGATATGGAGCATCTGTGGAAGTACCTTTAAAAAGTTTCCTAATTTTGTCCTGATCTGAATCTAAACACTGTTACCATAGATAATTCTTGTTTTTGATTGGCTGAAACTGCTTAAAGAAATTGATTAATATCTGATGTAGAGTATCCATGGAAAGTCCTTTCAGAGTCATGTGATAGACTTTCTCTATCGGTTACTGTTTTCGAGGTAAAAGGGGCGGGGGATGAAATTCTATTTCAAAATAATGTGGATAAAATTTATTTTCATCTGATTTTGATGGGGTTTTCTCCAAATGATCCTTATGAAAAATTTAGCAAATAGTGACACCAGTTTGAGGATAATACAACATCAAAATCCAATAAATACAATGTATCTGCAAAATTGTGTTTTTGTTCACTTTAATATTTAAAGAAAGTTTATGGAATATATGCCAGAAAGGCATGATTCACATCTTGCATAGAATATTTTTAGATATTTAGAATATTTTTGATATTTAGAATATTTTATTGTTCCATAATGGTCCCACAAGGGGAATGTTAATGCACATGTTTTAAAGGGTTTATGCCTGTTTGTAATGTCACCACTTTGTAATGATAAACACAGATCAAGTCTTGGTCATATCTTATTTATAATTATTATCATCTACATGGTATGTTCTTGAATTGATAATGGTATTTCCACAGGTAATCATTTTATACTTTTGAATTGTTTTTACATGATGCTTAATGAGTATATTTCACATATTACATTCATTTATATATTGATGGCTTAATTTCTTATGAAATAAAATATTCTTATAATAGGAAAAACACCTTCTTTGTTGGAATAGTCCTAGCCCCCTTTCAGAATTATATTTTTGGCCTACATTAACCAACCAACATGGCTGCCATTACTAAAAATAGAAAAAAGGAAGAGGGATATAAAAACTCTAGACCAGACAAAGTCAGCAATTCCCAGTACAAACCAAACCAAATGCAGAATTTATTTTCTCTTGATCTGTATGGTTCTAGTCTTCATCATTGGTGAAACGGGTTGAAATAGTATGAACTTTAATGTGTCCATTTGTTTTGTTTAACATTTTTATAGATTTCAAATGCCAGTGTGTTGATTAATAAGGCTTTATTCACCAAATCTGATGACTTCTCTGGTGTCATGTGGTCTTATTTTCTATTGAATTACTTCCCTTTGAGTAAAATTTAAAAAAAAACAGAAACAAAGTTGGTAATTGGCAAATAACTTACTTTAGGGTGTACCCAACCCCATCATGAAAATAAACTCCTCTCATTTAATTTTCTTTATATTTTGTTTAGACATTTACTTTTATGAAAAGAAGGAAAACATGAAAATTTCAAGAAGTTGGAACCACACATTTCTCTGGAATTGTTTCAATAGATATATAATGATTTCATCAAACTCCAACTCCCAACGATCCATTTTGGGAAAAACGAAACAGATTTTTCTCATCTTTCTTATATCAACTAAATATTATCTGCATTTATATATACATTCACTGAGATCTTAATTTTATTTCATAAATACTACAAGAATAATAGATGCATGTGTGATGGCATTATGAATGATATAATCTTAGAACTTGTTTTTGCATTCTTTTTACTTTTATTATATTAATGTATAGCTACTGTATACATGCCTGTGATATACCAACTAGAAAGGCAGTGTGAAATTACAAAGATTGTTATATATATAATTTATCTCTTTGAAAAATTATCGCTTTAAATTGATTTTATATCTCTTTGTCAAAATGTTTCAAGTTTAATTTTCTTTTTTTTTCTTTTTTTTTCACTCAAACTTATTAGAGACAAAGAAAGATAACTGAAACCTGTCACTCTTCCATTTAATTTACTGAAAATTTTCTGCAGTAATACTCTGATATAGTATATGTAAGTTATATGAATGATATGAAACAGCCTCAAAATTGATAGCTTTGAAAAGATTTCAAATTATAAATATATGTATTAATTAAATGCAATAAATGGATAGTGCATCATAAGCCTCTAAAGGCTGGTTGGTAAAACATTTAGTGTAATGACATTGTATTTATATATATATATATATATATGTGTATGTGCTGTAATGTTTATATATGCAAAGTTGCACACAAAAATAAAAATATCTATCTATCTATCTTACATTTGTCTTTTCAGACCGTATCAAAGTAACATCAGCCCACACTGGTGGTATTGTAGCTGGTATCTGTATAGGACTTCTTGTTCTGGTAGCCGGTATAGTCGGATTCATCTGTTATAAAAAATGGAACAGATTTCCGAGTGGGAAGAAATTTTGGACTGTGGAACTACGAGACGACCATGAAAAAGTCAATTTCAGTGCACTTCCAGAGGATGAAATTCAAGCAAGAAGAATGGATTATGATTTTTATCAAGATCAAGGGGGAAATCGTGGACGAGATGGATCTCAGAAGTATTCTCATCTGCAAGAAATCTGATGTAATAGTCATTGAAATTAGTCTATATCTAAGTCATTTTCAATTTGTAATGTGATTCTAAAATACAAACAAAAGTCAAAATTTTCCAAAAAACATACTACAATAAAACCTCTTTTTGAAGAAACTAAACTAAAAGAATGGAGAAGGGCATGTTTATATAATTTAAGTAAACACAACTATCATTTTGTAAAACAATGCTGAATTAGCCATCATGTTACGCTTCATGTAAAAATTGGAAAGAGTACAAACACAAAAAGTTGACATCAACTTATGTAAAATCCATAATCTAATATCTGAACATTTGGCAAAGCTATAACACAGGCAATGCTGTACTGTTTCGACTATCAACTTATGTTAAATGCGTAATCTACTCTCTGAACAATTAGCATAGCTTAGTGACACAAGATGAGCAGTGTTGGTGATTTACTCTGTTATTATTTTGTGTTTTTGTATAAAATTATAATTTTTACTTAAATGATATTTATGGATATGTAAATAAACAAAGACTGTCCCAGAAATATTTGCTATATAGTTTTTTCAGCAGTTTTAAATCTTTTATTCAGTTTTGATAGTTTTGTTAAAAATTATCATTACTTTTTAATGTATTTGTTGTATAATTGTATGGAATATTTTAATTAAAGATATGTATTAATCCTCATTATTTCAATCAGGAAAGATTTTCGAAATACTTAATAATAATTGAAAAAAAATTATAAACTGATGACAACTCTAGGTAGCATGGTTTACATTTTGTCCAGGGCAGATATGACTCCAATGTGTATAAATTGTTTAAAAGTTTAAGGGGGTACCATACACCTAAGGGAATTAACTCTGTAAGATCATCTAAACGTTTTAATCAAGTAATATTTTATATTAAAATTTATTCGTCTCAGTTATCAATATTTTTGATGACCAATTATTATATATCTTTTGAAATAATTCCAGAGAAATGAGTGATTCAAATTTCTTGAAATTTTCATGTTTTCCTTCTTTCGTCAAAGTAAATGTCTAAACAAAATATAAAGAAAATTAAACGAGTGGAATTTA
>JAULBM010025290.1:0-11232 GCA_032357055.1 Geukensia granosissima
TAAACTTTAAATTACCTGTGAAACGAAAATAGGCAAAAATAACATGGTGGGGTACAAAATACACACTAAAACCTAAATGCATCCCAATATTATGCTTGTTATCATTTAAAATTTGAAAAAGGGTATAAATACGAATTAAACAAAGTTGGTGAGGATGAGTCCTGGGGGGAGGGGGTGCACGGTAGACCTACCTAGTCCACGGACTATATTAATGAATGGTGATAAATGAAACTTGCATTCTTTTAGCCCGACAAGCTGAGCCTGATTTTTAACGTACACGCTCACGAAAAGTCCGAAGGAAAACTTTTACACAGACACTTTATTCCGACTCAAGTCTTTGCTCTATCTCCATAATGCTGCATTCACAGCGGAGAAGTATCAAATACCAATTTAATAAATGTTATTTCTTTGGTTTAATCCGGTCGTGGATCGATTGGTTTGTTGGTTGCTTAACGTCCAGTGAAAAATATTTCATGGATATTCAGGATGAGAACAAGCTCAACGTTAACAATTATCAATATCGAAAAAGTGATGGTATGGGACACAACAGGACAACTGGTTTTGACTGCCACTGGAAAAAGGCAGTGATGGGTAGGGGCGAAAAATTAAGCCTTTTGTAGCGACATAAACCTGCTCTTTTTCGAAAAGAAACCACTCCGGTGCCCAGGGTCGAGGATCGAACCCAAGAGGCAAGCACGCTAACCATGACACCAATGAGGCGGTCGATATGACAAATGAGGACATGTTGACAAACATAGATATCTACAGAACAAGACCAAGACGACACATACGATACAAAAAAGAATAATAATGAACATTAATCTGTAAGCAATGCGGACCAAACAGAATAAAAATCAGGGTAAACTCAGGAAGTCTGAAGATTTCTATAACAACTATTTGTTAACCTGCACATTTTAATATTGACTATAATTCGTGAGTAAACATGGATAATTGTTTTTAACCCAGTTCAAGTTATCATGTGAAATAATTTATGGCTTGTCGAATAAATGAAGTGGTTTTCAATAATAATCATATCTATAACCAAGTACCGCATATGGTGGGAACTCGCGTGTTTGTATATTTATATTGTTTTACAATGTATAAAACATTGTAAAAATAAACTATTGTTTCATGATATCAACCTATAAACCGAAGTCCAATTTTCAGATGATCCAAAGTCCGATTACTTGCACGTTTTCATTAATATATATGCACGTGTTTTTGTTTAATTTCAAGAACAGTAACGAGATCCTTTTCGGTGTGGTTTTCAAAACCACCGATTTGACACGGTACCAGTAAAAAAATAGGTGTAAAATTTATAATTATACAGAAAGAAATATATGGTGCAATACATTCTTATTTCATTCAATTTGGTGAAACCAACTCAATATGAAATGGCGCATTGATGTGATTTCTCGATTAAATATTGATGAAACTTAAATACAATGTTGAAAAAATGCTTGTTAGTATAAAATGTATATTTGATCATGACAATAAGGTTATATCTGGTTCATTTGTTTTTGAAATAATTTCTTGTGTAAAATATTTCCAGTAAACGTTAATGAAGTTTGGTGCCTTAGTAGTTTGTAAAAACAGATTTTAGTTTTTAGCTCAACTGGCCAAAGACAATGTGAGCTTTTGTTATCACTTGCCGTCCGTCGTCCATAAACATTTACATTTTCAACTTCTTGAAACCGCTAGGCCAAATTGAACCACAAGAAATTTACATGAAACAACTATTGAAGGTCCTTTACAAAGTTTCCTCTTTCTTCTTGATTGAAAAAAAAGCATGACAGCCATGGACGATTCTTGTTTCCGATTGGCTCAGTAGTTTCAAACAAAAAGATTTTTAAGTGAATTTTCTAAAAGGTCCTATGAAAAAATAAGTTCGGCTCTGGTGGCCAATTTGGTTGGTAGGCAGGAATGTCAAACAAAATTTTGGTAGAAGACCATGAAAGGACCACCCACAAAAGTTAAATTTTTGGGGGGTAATAAAATCGCCATGAATCGATGCTACCTTTTATGATGTAAGAACATTGCATTGTAAGTGATATAAATAATCTTTTACATGCAAAGGAAATCAGAATCAGACAAATTAGAAAATTGTATGTAAGTCCTGCAGTACTTTGATACCCAACACCGACTCTGTATATTCAATAAATTTAGACCTCCAAACTATAATCTTGATGAATAACTACAACAGATGGACACTCTCACGGTCAAAATTTTGCCAATAATATAGCGAAGGTGATAACTCTAGTTTTTAATGTTAATTTACTGACAGACTCATTTTCAAATCAAACTATTCTACATTCATGAAATTCAATGGATTTCATTTGTTAATTAAATAACCTCTTAGATGTGGATCATTTCCTTAACATACCTACATTAAATTCTTGATTCCTGAAAATTTTCCACCCGTAATCTGTTCAATCATTGCTGAAAGCCTGAGTACCTCTAGATTAAAAAATGCTCCATTTCTTACGGTGATGTATTATGATTTCCTTGACATTTAACTCATATTTTCTCTTTTTCTATATCAACATCTTTTCCCATATTTAATCATAAATCACTGATAATTTTAAATTATTTCACAACATGCATGGAAAAACGATATACCCAATATTTTAATGCACGGACCAAAAAATAAGACGAAGGTGATCTGGCAATAACAACTGATATCACTTCTTGCAAAGGATCACCTGGTGGACGGGGTATCAGTTATGATCGGGTAATCACCTTAGTTTAGTTTTATGTAAGAACAGCTTTAAGTTCATTTTCAATTAGCTAAAACACAGATTTAATTCTTTAAAAACAGGTTACTTGCGTCATTAGACATATATTTTATTTTGAATCTCAGTCAAGAGGGAGGACACATTTTTATTATGAAATTCGATAACTTTAATGAAAACAGCTGTTTCTGTGAAATCTACATAAAATCTAACCCTTGTTTTTAGATAACAGCATCTGAGATGTAAAAATTGTTGTAACAATGAAAGGCGTTAACCACATTATAAAGAACAATTCCATCTCGTTATAACCTTAATTTCAATTGAGCTTGAAAGTCTTTGTCAAGAAATTAAAAAGAAAATCTTAATCTTAAGTTGTATCTTAAATCGATGTAATTGCCCGTGTAAATCTCTTAAGCTACACCCATATAAGTATATCACACTTTGATATTTTTAAAATTAAGGTTGATTGACATCTACCTGGATGTAAATTGTTACCATATCGTAAATTTCATCCCTATAAATTCTTTAAAAGGCTGGATTGATAGAAAGTTTTAAATAGTAAAAATGTCAACGTAGACATACATCCCATTGGGATCTGGTACTATTCTGGGAGTTATATTCTAAATTGTTTCTGGTTTATTCTTTAACAGAAGTGCAGCTTTTTGCTAAATTAATAAACCCAAACTAAAACAACTGCTAAGTGTGCTTAACTTGTTCGGTATGGTCATTGACTGCAGTCATACAAAATCTTCCATGTTTCACTACGGAATTTGTGAAAAGTGTCAGACTGAAAAAGCAGAAAAGAGCAAAGTGCGTGGCAAATCAAAAATGGGTTCAACTATGTCGGTAAATGAAACAAGAGACAAGGGAATTAAGAAAGAAGTGAAGTGGGCAGATCAAGATGACATTCGATTATTTAACGAGGACCAAGAAACTGCAGTGTGCTTTCTAGACAAAAAATCAATATCTAAAGTAGAAAACATTAAGAAGTGTCTAAAACCAATATTAAAACATCGAACAAATTGCGTTATAGTAGTGTATGGTGGCGAAACGGAATAATGGGTTTGTTCTACGGATATTCTATAAACGGTGTTATGTACATTTTTTCTTGATCACACATTTGTTACGTTTATTTATTTGAAATGTTTAATTTGTTATTTTATTCAAGTTTTGAATTTCTACCTCACAGTTGTCAGGTAATAAACGTGTTTGTTTTAACATTATTCCATTGTATTAAACGTATATTTGCTGAAATGGTTAATGCTGATCCTCTCGCTCTCGCTCATAAATGTATAATTGGCAATCATTTGTAATATGCATCCCAATCTTGTGCTGCTCTGGCTACTAAATATGTCATAAACCGTTCTCACATCTGCATTTTGCGAAATGATTTCGAGGAAATATATATTGCTACATTTCATCAAAGTTTGTAAATACAGTTAACCTCTTGTAATAGTTTAAAATATGCACTATAATAATTCAATTAAACGTCTGGTAGAAGTTTAATAAAAAAATTTTCATTTGCTGCATTGTAGCTAAAATTGTGATAAATGTCAACATACGTGGCTTCTGTCTTTTGGCTTTTCTGTACATTGTTCCTATTGTTTTTGTCCCTAAGGGGAGTGTTTAAGTTACGAACAAAACTTGTGTGCATAATTTAATTCAATAACAACAGTATTTTGCATACTTAAACTATTTCAGACTAAATGACTCAAATGTTCATACGATCAATTATTATCAGCACTATTCGTTCGTTGTGTTTCTTTGTCAAAATTCTATTGATTGATAAAATGTTGTTTGACGTCCGGCGACATTTATGCATATTTTGATATTTAGTATTGAGTGACCGACACCTTGAGCCGGATTTTTAACGTGCTGGTTTTAGAAAGCAACAGTCCGCAGGAAGACGTGCCACTTTACCCAGACACATAACTCTGACTCTTGGTCGACCATTATTTGCTTTTACTCCAAAATGCTGCGTGTTTAGCCGAGAAGCTGCAAACGTCAGTTTTATGTCTTTGTATTACATGGCCTGGGATTTACACACGACCATCTGTTCTCAATGGGAGAACGCCAACCATTACACAACCAAGGCGGTCTAAAAATGCTACATTTTTGATGCTATTTGGCTAATGAGGACCAAACATACTGTGGTTTACCCCTAGTGGTATTCTTTCACAATCTTATCAGTCGTCTTTGTCCACTAAGCAGAATACACTGTAACTTACAATATAGGACCCTATTTAGCTGAAGGTATCTCTTAAAACTGTTGAAATAAGTTTGGTTGAATGACATTTGGGTGCCTTTTTTAATTATCCAGTATTTTCAAATTCAAACAGATAAATGACCATGTAAGCAACAGCCTTCCGCAGACAAACTTGACTTTTCCTTATAAACCCCTTCCCCTAGATACACGACCAAACATACTTGGGTTTCCCCCTAGTGCCATTCTTTCACAATTTTATCGGTCGTCTTTGTCCACTAAGCAGAATACACTGTAACCTACAATATAGGACCCTATTTATCTGGAGATATCTCTTAAAACTGTTGAAATAACTTTGGTTGAATGACATTTGGGTGCCTTTTTTTATTATCCAGTATTTTCACCTCCAAACAGATAAATAACCGTGTAAGCAACAGCCTTCTGCAGACAAACTTGACTTTTCCTTATCTACCCCTTCCCCCATTTACTCACAAAGAGTGACCAAGAATAAGACCAGCATAACAAAGTAAGTCCTTACTAATAACCCATAAGAACATAACATTGGTTGTAAAAACAAAAACAAAAATTTGGAATGTAATGATTATCACAATGCAATATTTGCAATAAAAACAAGTTATTTATAAGTATTGGTCCTCACAGTTAAAAAATCGTGGCAAAAACAGTTGCTGTTTTAAATTGTCACTTTTAAGTCTTTTTACAAAATCAATAGACCATACAACAGTATCGAGTTTATCCAACATGTACATGAAATACAATCCTGTGTCTCATTCCTCCAGTTGAGCTTGATGCTGTCATTTTCGGTGTAATGCGGCTTCAAATGATGAAAATTGTGTTAAACAGGGGGTTGCCGGGCCTGCACACGACGGCCTAACATATCCCAGACGTGCTTTATTAATTTATAAGGAATTCGAAGACACCAAATGGGAAGGCAGAAATCGTTAAGTATTTATATCCGGTCTCATTGCTGATTAAGGAATAGAGTCACAGCTTCCATTTGCAATTACTGTCCTTGAACGATGGTGGTTGGTCATCCATATACACATGTCTTGTTTCTAATGGATAATTGTCAAAATCAGGAACAACAACTGGTCGCAAGACGTCTTTGGTGTACTGATCCCCATTTAAGTTGCCTCATATCGTGATCAAATTCATCGTAGGCTTGGGAAATACACCCCAGCCATAACTGAACCTCCACCACAGGTAAAATTTGGATGGACGTTCCGTGGTGTATAAGCTGGGGTTTCAAGTCTCTATATCCTCACTTGCCGTCGGTGAAGAAAACCCTCGTTCGATCAGTTGATCCCAAGCCATGTTTTCAAATTCCAATTACGGCATATGCCAAATGTGCTCGGCGATGTCGATCTGCCAACAGTGAACGTTAATTAAACCATTGTTGTGACGTCAGCCTATTCATAAAAGTGTGGATTCTTTTTCATGAATCTTCGAAGAGGAAAACCTCCGGACAAATTATAATCTTATTAGCGTTACAACGTTTTAGTTAATTAGTGAACACAATTCGCACCTGCACGTGATTTTCAGCAAGTTTGAATTACCTCCAAAATAATAGAGAAAAGCAGGCGCGGCGCGGATCCTGAAGCCCGGTGCTTATTTAAACGCCACATACATGTATAAATCCAACTGTTTATAGTTCTTGTTTCTTTTAGGGCCGCACCACATACCCCCTCTGAATTCGCGCCCGACAAGTGCCTGTGCTGTACGTCTATAGATGCTTATCAATAAGAAACATTTCATAGTGTGGAAATCAATTGTGATATTAAAATATTGACGTTGAAACCTCGGTTCTATGCCCTATACAACAGGCTTTCGGGGCAAGTTTCATGTTACATAAAATTTTCAATGAAAAAATATGGGGTCAGGAGATTTTTCAAATAAATATTCAGTTATTACCAAAGGTGATATAATTATTCATGCACAAATCAGTTTGAAAATATATATTCAGACCACTTTCTTGTGATAAACATTGTAGTTAAAATTAAAACATGTATATTATAAACCCAGTTCTATGCCCTATACTACAAGCTTTCGAGGGCCAGTTTCCTGTTAGGTTGAAGTTTTAAAAGAAAAAAATATGGGGTCAGGTGGTTATTCACATGAATATTCAGTAATTACAAAAAGGGGATATAATTGTTCGTGCACAAATCAATTTGAAAATAAATATTCAGACCACTTTCTTGTGATTAATGTGTAGTAAAAATATAAGAAAGTTTAGCGCGAAAAATATTCTTGCTTCTTGACAACTTAAACTCTCCCTCCGAAAATTCAAATGGTAGTCCCCTTAGAGTACATCTGTTATTATAACCCTTAGTGTACATCTGTTATAATAAACTGTAAGGTTATGTTCCAGACCGTATGAATATATCCCAATTATCTAGACCGTTCGAGTAAACAAGCCGTATTTGGGGTATTTTATTACTATTAAGGTTTTTAGTCTGAGCTCGTCACAAGGAGCACGATTCATCCTTGTTGAAGGCCACATTTCAAAATTTAATATCTGCTTGGTAGGATGCGGCGTGGTCTTTATGACATTTACACAATATCTTTTCGTTTTCTTTGGATCAAAAAACGGTAGAAATGAGCATATAAACAGGAACAGTGTAATAATAAATCCTAAATTAAATACTTGAAAGAAAATTAACGCACGTGTTAAATTTAAAAAAATAGGGAAAGCAGAATTTAAAATACAAATTCTATCCTTAGAACGCATTAACGGAATCTTTTTGTTCAAGTCTTCCGCTTTTTCATATCATGATTTTTTTTGTTATTCATTAATCCCTAAAAACAGGGTTCAGTGTTTTTTAGTCAAAAGTTTGAAGTGATGGTCAAAACCATTGGCGTAAGGTGCAATCATATTCATATGTATTTGGAAGAAATACTCGAATGGTCCGGATCGTACGCATGTCATCTTGAAGAGCTTTATCAGATCGACTCTTCCCTCGTATTACTAAATTAAACAGACAAATATATAACAATCCATACTATCTTCTTTTACTATATGGGAGAAAATCGCCATATGAAGAGAAAATTTTCATACCCTAACTAAAACTTCCCATTAGGGCGCGCTGTTGCAACGAAATTCCCCGTGTTTAGGAAATGCCAGTCCTAAGCACGCTAAAGACCCCTTGTAACAGCTCTTTTTGAGTGGTCAGTTACAAGGCTAAATTTTCCGCCCCTATCCAACCCGCAATTTTTCCAGTGGCAGTCTAAAAGTCCCTCCGTTGGCGGTCCCTTTGTTACAGTCTACATATTTATATATTGTTTGCTAACTTGTTTCTGTCCTGAATATGCATGAAATATTTGCGACTGGACGTTAAACAACAATCAATCAATCAATTCACTTAGTTCACGAACATATGATTTACTGTATTGTTTCTACGATAAAGTGTAAAAACTGAAAATATGAAAATAATTTCTATTAGATTAAAAAGACACATACTGTATCATCTGAAGCTTTATTGTTAGCTTAAGTTATAGCAACTGCAAGGCATGTTGTAAAATATGTGTCACGAGTAACATTTAAAACTGTTCAAGTGTATCAATCATCGAAATACTATAGTGTTTTAATTTAAAATCATAAATTCAAAACAACGACAAACATTGGAATACATGTTTCTCGCTTACCAGTAATTAAACAATGAGTTGACCTCTTTTCCGATTGACGTTAACCTGGATTAGAGTTCAAACATTCCGCGATGAGTTTTGCGTACAAGACGGGGGATGCTTACCAAGCACCTGATTACACTCTTGTTTTGTAAAGGAGATCGTGGAGTCCAAGCCTTTGCTGTTTTATTTTGTCTTTTGGTTTGTTTCGAGTATATATATTTTCTTCAGACTATAAAATTTTGATATCTCTCATTGTCATTCTAACTTAGACTGGTACATTTAGTTCGTTAAGGGATTGCTCACGTTCGCAAATGTTTAACCCTTGCCCTGTATTTGGAAAAAAAATGCGTGACAGTTCGACAATAGAGACATCTAAAATACTATTTGTATTAGCTTAATTGTTAATGTTAGCACTGAAAACTAATCTAAGACAACAACAAATTAAACAAAATAACAAGATATATAATCCTTTATAATCAGTATATTGTCTTTCACAGGTACACCCAAATCCAAACATCAATATTCAAACATATTCTTAAGCGCATTCCGCGAGACGTCTATGGGCAGAACTGTTATGTCCAATACGAAGGGCACGATGATCAACAGAGTTTCCATTTACTTGTTTTTTATTGATTGATACATTTTTGTTTGCTGAATGTTCCGTGGAAAATATTTTAAACATATTCAGGACGAGAACAAGTTAAGCAATTATCAAAATTACCAAAATTTGGGGTGGGGTTAGATACAACAGGACAATGGCTTTTGACTGCCACAGCAGCTCTCGATCAGCATTCAAATTTCAACCTAACGAATTCAAAAATGAACTCCATATAAGGTAAGGTGTATTGCGTCACAATTAGAGCCTAAAAATTTCCTATATTTTGTTTCAATTAGTATCGATAATGTAAAGACAGTTATTTTAAGTAAATGACAAATAGTCAGCCAACTGGGACAAGGATATCCTTCCCGCAAACTCCAAATGTACGAAACTGTGGCACTAAAAAATGAGAGATTTCTTACAGTAACTGCAGAACAATATAGTAAATTCAGAATAATTGGGAAGTTTTTATCATTGCGAGTAAGTTAAAATTGCTTTATAAAAACTCGTGTTGTGACCTTTTATAAGATTTGTTAAATGCACCTCTATAATTTGTGTCTCGTTTTCAACAGGAAATACACATAAATTGCTATGATAAGTGAAAGCAATTATTTCTGAACTTACAATTATCGATCTTAAAATCAAATCTTAGTAATCATCTAAATTCAGTAAATATATACCACTTGGCGTAGAGTTTTAATTTTCATATTGTTATATTAAACAAAAAGAAAACAATGTTAAATGTATGGCGAATTCCGGTTTTACTTAAAGCATTTAAAGACGAAATTATTCATGACAAATACAACTATAATATATATATATATATATATATATATATATATATATATACCTCCTTTCCAGAAATAAGTAATATATGTTATTACTCCACTGTTGCGTGGTAATTGGAAAAGAATGCGTCTTGACATTCAATCTGCTCAAACTTATTTTCGTATAGAAGTGCGAACAAAATGGATATTTTTTATATTTAATATATTCAAAAGACTGTTCATCTTTGTAAAAAGCAATTCAGATATAAATATGGAAATATTGGATCGAACAAAAGCACCAAGTGTATAACAAAATGTATTATTATCTTTTCAGAAAACTTAGCTTTTAAGAAGGAAACGTGGCAGTTTACATCCTGTTGTTTAGATAATCCTTCTTGGAGTTATGCATCTAATGCTGTAGACGGAAACACTGATCAACATTATAAAAATAAATCATGTGCGATATCAGCAAACGGACAACATACTGCAGAATGGAGAGTAGATTTGGGTAGTATTCTCAGTATACACCATGTAAAAATTTTCTTTAGGACGGACAATAAATGGGGTAAGCATCTTACACTCAATTAAACAATGGACTATGCATTGAACAACATTGAGTTTTAGTGCAAGTGTTCTTTAGAATCCTTTAATTTAAGGGAATTGACGAAAGTCTTCGTCCCTTTACCATCTGTTAGCCCCGTTTTTATATGTTTATATTTATTCATTATTATTAGTATATTCTATATGATTTTTTCTGTCAACAACTTTGGGGAAAAAAACAGCATGATTATATAATCTCGTTGCTTGAACGGTTGGCCTTTAAATAACTAACAAAATGAATTAAAATGACAATTCAATTAATTGTGTATGAATCATGTGCGATATCTGACAAACAACAAAGAGCAGAATGTGGAGTTGATTTGGGTTATATTCTTAGTATACACCAAGTAGAAACATTTAGGGTTAGTAGCGTGTCAAAACATTTAACACTAATTAAAACAATGAACTAAGCATTGAAAAACTTAACATTATGCATTTTTGGGTTTTAATGAAAGTCTTCATTAGAGTCCTTAAACCCGTCTGTAAACTCTTTTAAGATATGTATAAAGATATTCGTTATAAATAATCAATTCTGTATTTTTAGCCGGATTTTTCAACGAAAAATTTCGGCTAATAGATTGGCGTAGGTCGGTACGGCGGGCGGGTGGGCGTTCGGGCGGGCGGCGTCCACAATTAGGTTAAAGTTTTGGTTAAAGTTTTGTTTTCTGACAATAACTCAGATGTTTTTGA
>JAULBM010025301.1:0-11231 GCA_032357055.1 Geukensia granosissima
AGCTACAAGTTTTAAGAAGTCGCAATAATAAAACTCGCATTATGGCCTGAAACTAACAAATCGCAATAATAAATGCATGCAATAATTTCCGAATTTACAGTATCTTTAAAAATGTCAATGTTATTTTGAGACTTAATTTTCCAAAAGCTAAATATTTTACATGTATCTAATCCTCTTAAACCGGTGTGTTCAGTAAACATTAATTTTTTTAACTCCCGGTAAATATTATTAAGTGTGTCAGAAATAAATATTATAAACAATCTTAATTTTAAGATGTGGAACCAGGTATGAATCAATACAGGAGTCACACCCTGGAAGACAAAATTTCTGACTAGCTGAAATACGAATAGTGTTATCATTTTTTTACAGGTGTGAACAGATTGAAAACCCAGACTTATTGTCAGGATGTCATTCGTTTTTATGTAAAATTAAAATGGATTTAGTCTTATACTCTTTTTACAACAGCAATTCTTTTGCAGAAGCATGTGATAACAGTCTGCAAGTTAAAGTTTAACTAAAGAATTTTATCTAATTGATCAAGCTGTTAAAAGAAGATTAGCTAGACCATGCAGACAGCCATCATTAAGCATTATCAACAAGCAAATAACATTTATCTTAAAAAACTAAATACAAGCAAAAACTTCAGCTTCAAACAAAGTGACATATAATATGAAGTACCGGTATTGTAATCGGAAATTTCAAACCATGCAAACACAATTTAGTTAAGTACTATGACATGTTAATGGTTACGGTCATAACTTCTTTATGTGGTTATAAAGCTATGTCACTCACAACAAACATACATGGCTGATCTTTATCAGGCATGCCGTTTTCAACAGCCATGAGACCAATGGATTACGCCTACCAATAACTCCTGCCTGGTGTAGCTACAGCATTTTCAGGTTTTTTTGCTTTGTGACGTCAGATTTTCTGAGAAAATTTATCAGTTGATACATGTTCTTATTGCATGGATTTTTCAAAACAAGCAATGTTACAAAGCGAAAACCTTCTAGTCCAGCAGTGATACCAAGCAGGAGTTGTTGTGGTAGTAACCCATTCTACCTATTTATTTTACCATCATTTTAAATCATGCCTCTAGATAAAAATCTTTTTTGGTATGCAAAGAAAATATTTTATTTTTTTAAAATGATTTGAGTAAAATTTCATACATCACAATCAAGGTTCCAAACAACTGATCTAACAATTTATACCAAACACCATTTTGAGTTAAACCTTCAACAATAAAGATTGATATTTATTTGTTTTATTGTAATTTTGATGCACATTTTACTCCAGACATTTTCTGATCCCCATCATGGTTTGGCTGACTAGTACTAAATATCTATTTCACAAATGACAATGTATATCTTCCCAGTGTTGTTCCTATACCAGTTGTGACTAACATCCATTTTGACTATACAGGGCATTGTCTACGGAGGAACACGCAGGTGCCACTAGTGGAGCAGGAGTTTCTTACCCTTCTGGAGCACCTGAACTCACCCTAGTTTTTATAGAATTCATGTTACTCCAGCTTTAATTTTCAGTGTAGTGTTGTGTGTACTAAGTTTATCTTTCTATTTTTTTTTCTGTAGGCCACGGTCTTGTCTGTTTTATTTGTTTAACTATTTCTGTCCGCCCCTCTAACAACAAATCAGATAAGTAATCATACTCTAAAAATCATACATTTTATCACACGATATCGCCCAACACCAGTCCAATATTTAAACCCTCATAGTGAACCATCACCAAATGCATTCCCAATACAGAGAAAAATTGGCTTGTCAGAAAGGGGTGGTACAGGACATACTATTAATAAAATTTTATTTCCAGGGAAGGAGATTTTTAAAATTTGGCTTGAACATTGCATTTTGATCAGTTTACAAGTAACCTAGTATTAATTTCACAAAATGAACCTGGTATTAATTTCACAAAATGTAGTAAGTGCAATTTCTTGCGTAAATTATGACATCACAATGTGTTTTCCTTTGAAGTTTCTACACTCACAATGGATATTGGACTTAAAAATTTTTATGAAAACAATTCAAGACACATTACTGCCCTTAAGCACTACAACACTTAAAAACAGCAAACACATTGCATAAAAATAACCCTGTACCACCCTCTAAGAATGTATTTCACAATCCTTTGTTTTAAAGCATAATTCTTAACAAGATTTTAGAACTCCTACAAAACCAAGGGATCATTTCAAAATCATTTGTAAAGAGTTACATGCACACAAGTCACAATTTCTTAAGCATTCACATCATGGTAAGTAATATAATAATCAATGGTAACTAGAGACAGAATTTGGCTGGACTTAGATATGCTATGGGAGCATCCCAGAACAGCATTGTACGTTTTTATGTTATTTGTCAAGATGCCATTTTGGGAATGCAGATTTTGAAAAATATTGCAATAAATGGATCTGCATTTTCTAATAAATAAAATTAGTTTCAGAACAACTAGCCAACCTAAATAACCTAAAATTTGCTAATCTAATCTAATACAAAATTTTAATATCAATTTGTCTAAAGGATCAAAATATAAAATCACTCAAAACAAAATAACATAAAAAGATAACCATTGTGTGATATACTGGTAAACTGAATCAAAAATTGAACTTTTCATCCTGGAACTTCATATAAAATGCTAAAATTGATTCTTATTGAAAACTACAGATATCTAGTTTGCCTAATTTTCCCCAGTGGTCCACACTTTTTAAATTAAGTAAATTTATGTAAATATTCCCTCTATCAGTAGTGATCTCACATACTGCCAAAATTGGGTAAAAAATCTATTTTTTAGACTATAAGTCTATGTGCCATTGTGGACTAAAATTATAATCTACGTTTTTCCTTACAGACATGTATTCTGAAAATTATTCATTTTAAAGAAAAATGTCAAGGCTAATATAGTTAAAAAAATTAATATTTCCTTGATCTCAAATATCAGCAAATTTTGTTTCTAGTCCAAAAGTGGCTTTTATATGAAAGAGCATTGTTATTCCTCATTATTTTTAAAACTTGTACCAGAGACACTTACTTAAAAAATCTGTCCACACTTAAAACTTTGTCCTTCAATATACAAGTGTGAACTGGTTCCCTGTTCCTTTTTCTGGTAACTGCATCAAAACAAAGACAGGATGATTGAATTACATGTTTTTCCATTTATGAGCCTTTTCTAGGCTTTCACTGTTATATCTACCCACGCTGTTTCTATTCAACCAGTTCTATAAGGATGTTTTCTTCTGGTTATTCAACAATTAAACCTTTTAAATAATTATGATAGTTTTTCACATGTTATATTGAAAAAAATGAAGAAAATTAAAATAATATTTTACAGTTTTAGTGTGCTTGTTTTTCTAGATATCAAAATTTGAAAATTTTGAGGGAAAACTTTCCATTGAATTAGTATTAATATATTCTTCCAATCAAAATAATGATGTAGATATAGAATTTTTAAAAATATTTACTTAAATGCTACTTTTGGGTTTATAAAATGAGATAGGGAAAAGAAAATAGGGGGTATAACTGGCAATAAAATATCCAATGCTTTGATATAACCAGAGAAGTTTGAAAATATTATACATGTATATCTATGGTAAAAACATAAGAAGAAAACAACTTTAGTTGAAGAGTCTGAGGGTCACCAAGGAATTCTTTTAATGGTGAGCAAAAAGAGATAATTACTAAGATTTACAAATTTTAGTCTGGTTAAATAAAAATTAACCCCATCTCAATAGATCTGATTGCAATTTCATGCCTCAATATTCAAAATAACAGTCAAATAAATGAACAGGGAACCAGTCTTGTTGTCATAACAGCAAAAGTACCAGGATATAGACATGCACATCAACATAGCCAATCTGTGTATACGACAATACAAACTTACTTCAAGCTGTCATGTGAAAAAATTAAGAAAAATACAAAAATATTAACACGTTAATACTAAATTTCTATGAAGCATTAGTATGGAAAAAATACAGTCAAATTTGCTTTAGTGGTCACCTCTATTTAGCAGCCACTTGGTTTTAAAGGTCACCTTTTCATTAGTGGTTATTTGAAATTTGATCACTTGGTTTTAAAGGTCACCTTTTTCATTAATAGTTGTTTGAAATTTTATCATAAATGAACTTTATTAAGAGGTCAGTTGTCTTAAGTGGCCATCTTTTCTTAGTCCCAAGGCTGATCTTTTAAAATACAAGTCTGACTGTATGTGAAATAAGTCTAAACCTTAATACAAATAAATTAGGTCAATTAAAGTTAATCATAGATTATCATCTCAACCAGTCCCGTTTCTGAAGTGATCACCCCAAAATTTTTCATTAAAGTTTTTATACTAAGAAACAAATCTTTATTTTTGTTTGTTTGATTGATTGGGGTTAAATGCCACTTTCAACAATATTAAAGTCACATCGAGGCTGTCAGTTTTACACGGAGAGAACCACCTGCCTTGGGCAGGTAACTGATAAATCTTATCATGTGCAACCCGTTTTAGTATGGTACAAATCCAGGCACGAACTGACGCCCTATAGGTGATAGGCTACAGTGATATGTACAGGCAAGTTTAAATAAACCAACTAAGTAAATGTAAATTAAATGAATAGACCACTTGGCCACCAAGGCCCCCAACAAATCTTTAATCAAGTCTTCAGTCCCAGAATGAAATATTCTGCAAATTCTTCATTTCTTCCATGGATATGAAGCTGTTAACATTATTTTGCACTTTCTCCTATTTTTTTTATTGTGGTTGGAGTACAGTCTCTCTGACACTTACCCCATCATTTCGTTTTCATATCAGTTGCACATTTATCAAAAGATTTATTCCCCAAAATTCTCCAGACAAAAGTACTTTTTAAAATAAAATATTAACATTGTTGGTTAATGATAAATTAGTAATTATAAACTAGTTTTAAGTTCTCTTAATTTTTGGTGTGAAAAATTCAGGGTGTGATAGTTTCGTCTTGTTTTTAATATTTTTCCTCATGAACATATTTTACATTTTATTGAAAACAATAAGGGTTCAGATGGAAATATCTTAATACTATATTTTAAGGTAAATCAAATTTTTTTAATCAAGCGTTCACTGAAATGAAGCGAAAATTTTCTACAATAGTCAGAAGAAATACAAGATAATTTGTTTATTCAAAACACTGACATTTTTTAACAATTTTTTTTGGCCTAAAAATTAAATATTGTTAACTTCTAGGAAAATTTTATACATCATTTTTTACAATGGAGAATTAAATAATTATTAATCAAGTTAAGGAAATAAAATTAGTGTGGAGTCTTTAATAAACAAATGTTAGTTTTAACAAAAGCTTTGAATGTTTAACAATGAAAATATATCACTATTCTAAAATGCTATAATTACCCAGCATCACGAAGAAAAAATTTCAAATGGTTGCAATGGTAACAAACTTACCTCTGTCACCCTGACATGGTGTTTTCCTTTGACTTGCAACAACCTCTGCCTGAACTTGTGTTCCACATGATTGAATCCTGATGCATGACCGCCCTCTAGGTATCTGAAATTTATGTTAAGTAAAAATGAATGATTGATAGATTAAATTAACATCCAGTGATGGCAAATATTTCGTACATATTCAGATTAAGAGCATATTGATGCATGTCTCTTTGCCCATACATTATTCTTACGCTAATGTAACCAGTCTTTGCACTTACTCCTAAATGCTGCATGCTTAACAGAAAAGCAGCAAATACCAAATTGAATTTTAATGTCTTTGGCCAGAGATTAAACAGCAGGACCTCTAGCACTCAAGGCAAGCATGCTAACCATTACACCATCAAGGCAGTTGATTAAACAGCAGGACCTCTAGCACTCGGGGCAAGCATGCTAACCATTACACCATCAACGCAGTTGATGAAATGAGAATGAAATATTATTTAACAAATAGAGAATTTGATATTGGTAAAGCCATTGATAATCAAATTAATACAGTCAAGATAGTCAAATCTTTAAATTTCGACACTAAGCAATAAGTTGTAAAATTTAACTATCCATGGGATTTGATTGTAAATAAAACTTACTTCAATCCTCCTTTTGATTTGAAGTAATTCATAAATAATTTGGACTCATGACCCTCGACCTCTCTGTGTTGGACTGGTCCCCCTCCTAAATAATCATCCAGTTCAACAGTTTTGTATGCTGCTACTCCAGCTTCATCCTATAAATAAAAAGTTCAAAGGTTGTCAATTGTAATATGAGGCTCTGAATGGAGTACCTTTCATGAAGGTTGACACATTGAAATGAGTACAATTAAATACAATAATAAATGATAATACAATTTCTGCATAAATCAGAAAATAAATAACATGAAAGTGTCTTGCAAAATTTCGCTTGTTTGTTTCAATGGTTAAAAAAAACCATTTTGTTGAGGTATTTCAACCAATCAGAAACAAGAATTACTTATGGCGACCATGCTTGTTATTCAATTGAGGCAGAAATAGTATTGTCACTGATTAATCTATGCTAAAGATTGCAAACTTTTCCATCAAAGACTACTGTATGACTTTATTTTACTATGATAATTTGATTTCAAATATGAAAAATTTCCAAAATGGTCATATTTGGCTGTTTTTGTGATTTGTTCAGAAAACAAAGAATCTTGAGAATTTAAAGATCGTGTCTTTCTGGCAAGTATTCCATATTCTTTTTTAAATATCTTAAATACACATGCATAATCTGCAGTAAAATATTTACATCATAAAAATTTTTGCTTCTCCGCTAAGCACGCAGCATTAAGGAGTAAGAGCAAAGACTGGTCAGTCTGGAGTCGGAATAATGTGTCTGGGTAAAGTGACATGTCTTTCTACGGACTGTTGTTTTCGTGAGCTAGCACGTAAAAAATCAGGCTCAGCATGTCCGTCCAGTACAAAGCAGGGTTCATCATCATCACTGATTAATATACTCTCTTCCTGAATATGCATGAAATACTTGCCACTGGACTTTAAGCAACATTCAATCAATCAATCAATAAAATTTTTTGGTCCTAGGTTTAGAGACAAAACTCTTAAAAATCCTTGATATGATGTGTCAACCATTTGGTCCGGGACCACAATTTTTGCCATGGTGCATTCTTTGGGATAATAGCCAAATTTTAACTGCAATTAAAAAATTGCACCATCACAAACTTGATAATCCTTCTTTTATTCAAAGAATAGGGCCAGCCTTAAATAATATTTGAATTATAGAAAAATCTGTCTGTGCTAGCTCAAAATAATGGCCAACATGTGTCTCTCTTCAAACATCTTGAAATTTGACTTTATTGAGAACAACCGTATCACAACTTTTATGTCAGTCTGACAAAAATTCTTTACAAAATCAAATACTTTGACCCTTCTGCTCTACATTTAAACTGAGAAAGTTGAAAATATACAAATAGAAAGTAGGGAAGAAAAATGGAAAAATACACTATTTTTAAAGGGGAACTATATTTGTGGACGAGGTGGATGCAAATAAATTGTGGTCTTGGTCCATTTTTTAATAAGTCTAAAATAAGCATCTATACTCTTGTCAAAGTTTGCTGGAATGGGTAAATAGGTTGTGAACAAAAAACTGTGTACCGAATTCTAATAAAATAGCGTTTATTTTGTAGATTGAAAAAGTGCAAGTAACTTGCAAAAATATTTTTAGCAATTGCGATGTGTTTTAAGCTGCGCCGAGTTTTTAATTCTCTACAAAGATTTTAAATTATAAAATTAGCCATTTGTTTGCCGTATGTGGCCAATTGCACGGGAAAGCACGAGACCAGGAATATACATTTTCAATGTTGCGTAATAATTAATTTTTCTAGGATTAATTAACCTGCAAATTGTGGTGCACCTGAATGGAATTTTAAAGTAATTCTTCTGAAATGTATTGCAAGAGGAGGTCTGAATGAAAAAACTGTTCGCAATTTTTCAAATAACTTTATCTAGGTCAAATTTCAGCGCTCCCACAAAAAATAAAGATTGCCAACCTTCAACGTTAAATCCCCATAGAGAAATTCAGGGGCAGATAATAGTGTGTAAAATGCTTTTGCATAGTGTAAAGCATGAACTGTTAACAGTTGGATAATTCTTTCTTTCGATTTTAAATAGATCCAAAGTCAGAAACACACATAAAATTTAATTAAGCCCGAAATTTGCACTCCAGAAAAGCTTGACATAGAGTATAATTAACACAGTTTCAAATAAATACATGTACTTAAAATGCTTTGATGTAAGGTAATATCTTAAATATAAGAGCTATCTTACTTAACCCATGTCTAACTCTATGTATTCTCAATTAACTTACATAATCATGCTAACCCATGAAGCAACTTTCAACAAACAAATATTCTGATATATGTTTGACACTTGGATGCCATCAGAAAACTAATTTGTTTTAATTAAGTATTATATAATAATATATTTTTTTTTTGTTATGGTATAAAATATCTCACCTAAATGGTATGAGAACCTAGCCAGAAATGTATGTGGAAAGTATTATATTTTTGTATTATGGTATTAAATATCTCACCTGTGTGGTATCAGAACCTAGCCAGAAATGTATATGGACATCCAAGGTGCCTTTGATTTCTTTCATCTGAAAATAAAATTCAAAACCATGTAAATAAAAAATTCTGCTTTAAAATGTCCAAGGACTGGTCAACATCTTTTGGATTTTTGAAAATTAACTGTAGTACATCATGTTCATCTTATTTAGACAGATGCATGACCATTTAAGAAGTACCTCATGGGAAAGGGGTGGATGGGGCCCAAGGTGGGGCAAGGCAATTTTTGATTTTTTTTTCATCATTGCTGATATTTATTCAATAAAAATAAAAAAAATGATGACCATTTATTTGACAAATATGAGGTTTAATTTTAAAATTAGTTTTTTGAAAATATCTTTTTGGAACTTGTCCATTATAATATGGTATTATTCATATAAAGTGCCCAGGGCTTTTCAGAATAAGCAAAATCCATAATTCTTTCAGGTCAAGTTCAAATTTTTTAATTTCTGTAGTTTAAAATCACTCAAAATGAATAATTCAAGTTGTCCTTCCCTACAATCAAATTGCTGTTTTCTAAAAAAAGTTTGTTTTTTGACCTTGCAATACTCGGATTTTGCAGTGGTGCTTAAGGACTTCAAAATTAAGGTGAGGGATGCTTAATACATTGTGTACAATGATTCCAGTATATAATCAAATTATCTTAATTATCTTACAATTCAATTACAAATATAATTTCTGTTCCAAACGATTAAATTATATCACCACACTTGCTCCCCCTTTTTTATTTGTTTTTTTTCTTTAGTCGCGTTGTGGGAGATCTAAGGACATCTCATCTGACTTCTGTCACCTTTGCACCAGTAAGGTATCACTGATTGGCCATCGTAAATTTGACCTCTGACGTGAACTCAGATGGGATGACCTTAGATCTTCCACGATGCAACCAAAGAAAAACAAATGAAAAGGAGGAGCAAGAGTGGATATTTATTTTTAATTAGATTGAAATATAATAAATATAAATTATTGATGTTAGTCTAAAAGGGTCTTTTATAAACCCACACAGAAATTTCAAGCAATGCAAACTTGCAATATTAATACTGCACAGGCCAGCTCCACCAGGATAAAATTCAAAAGCATTTTTGAGGGGTCTTGCTGATCTACTTCATAGTAAATGTTCATCAATGTCTTGACATGTGTTGAGACTTCATTTAAGACATGTCTTACAGACATCATGCCTTAAGACATATACATACTACATACCATCATTTACACAAAGTTTTAGAACATGTCTTGAAGTGACGACGTCTATAAGACATGTATTTAAGTATTGATGTATTCAAGACGTGTCAAGATGTCTTAAGACACTGACGATCATTCACTAGCTGGATGTTAGTTATGAAGCCACAAAAAAAATAACTAAAAATTATTTTTTCATATTTTATTTTCGATGTTTGATTAGTGTTTAACGCCATTTTCAACAATATTTCAGTCATATCGCGGCAGTCAGTTTTACTGCTGGAGGAAGTCAGAGTATACAGAGAGAACCATCCACCTTGGGCAGCTGACAAACCTTATCACCTGCGATGCGAGTTAAACTCAACCTGATTTTGTTTGGTACAAATTCAGGCTAGAACTCACGCTGTAATTGTGTTAGGGATCTGTACAAGTTAGGTGTAAATCAACTACCTAGACCACTTGGCCACCCAGTCCCCCTTTTCATATTGTGCCATACCACAAGATTTTTGTGTATATAGATTATGTATATGTGCAAAATTCACCCAATTTGTAAACAAGTGTGTACAAAAAAATCTTGCCTACATAAACAGCTTTGTTCCTATAAATATGTGGACAAACCATAGAGCTTGTGAGAAAACTAATGCTGCAGCTGCCACCGGATGTAATACCTATGTCTCGCTTTTGGGACCTAGTTGCAGGCGAGATAAAATAAGGACCAGAACCAATTTCTATGTTTGCAAAATGAAGCTTTATTTTGATACAAAGCAAAGCGAAATCTAGTATAGTCATATGTCCAAGGCAAAATATAATATTTCCTTTTGCATAATTACAGGTGTCATTTTAAATAAATGTCCTAGCTCAAAACATATTTAAAGACACATTCATTTACTTCAACTGCATAGTACATGTACAAATAATAATGGAGCCTTGCTTCTACACAGAAATTTAAAAAAAATTTTAAGAACATAATAACATCTGTAGTATTCTGTATAAAATAAACTGAAAACCAATACAAATGAACACATGACAGTTATCACTCTTGTTTTTATTTTGGACTAAAAAATATTGTTGACTGATTTTGTTTTCTAAGGAAAATGAAGAAGACTGTTTAAAACTAAAGCATTTTGTTTTCTTTAAAAAATAAAAAAAATTAGTGAACAGGGTCTTCAATAAAACTCACAAATTAGTGTCTTTAATATGACACAATTTAAACATTATGACTAAAATTCAACAATAAGTTGGACCATTGACTTGTATTTTTTATTTATAAAAATAGGAGATGTGGCATGATTGTCCATGAGACAGCCACCCACCAAGTGAATATGAAATTAGATTGAATTGCTGATAAAAAAAGTAATGAGCAATTTATTTTCAAATTAAAAATAGTTTTGTATTTTTTGGTTAAAAACTATGATTTTCAGAATCTTACGATTGTTGACTGATTAAAACTCAAGCATCTCAATAACCATTCATTGCTGAAAACTCCTTGAGCATCATA
>JAULBM010025312.1:0-11231 GCA_032357055.1 Geukensia granosissima
AGTTAAACCTTAAAATTTCTCGGTAAACCTCGAAATTTAAAGGTTTAACTATCTCAACTGTAGAAATTATGATAATCAACGGCTTACAATGTAAGATTCTATATGAATATATCATTGAAATGCAGATTTGGTATGCGATACTTATTCTTTTGATGAAATCAAGCGACTGTGTCATTAACACCGTATTAGAAATACATTCTGATTCATGTGACTTTAAAAGTAGTCTGAATCGGTGTAATATCTACCGTAATAATAATACTAGTAAGATAAATTTAATTATAGGATTTTCAAACGTAAAAAATATTACCAAACCGTTAGGTCCAGGTAAATTACCGGGTACACCCAATAACTCTGATTGGATTGTTCTTTGATTGGCTATTTTCTTAAGAGAAGATTATTGGCTTAGCAGTTGGATTGGACTGCTTCATTTTTTTTCTGATTTATGACATTTTGTAAAGAAGACCGGTATTATTCAAAATGAAATTCTTAGGGACACTCTGATCCTTAATCTTCAATGCTGACAAAAGATCTCTGACAATCCTTGTGGTGAATATCTGCTAGCTACAAAGGTCAACATGTTCCATTGGAGTTTTACTTGAAGCCAGCTATTGCAAATTAGTTTATATGGCAATAACCGCTGCCTCAGAAGTGGAAATCCACCTCTTTCCAAACAGGTTCATTCTTCCAGAAGTTGAAGGTTTACACTTGGTGCCTTGGTGGTTGGAGAGATTCATGTATCCAGTCGGGCCTATCCAAGAAAACAGCGAGTGCTAAAAGGAATATAAAAAATTAAAAAAACAGTAGAAGACGAAATATAAAAATCAAACCGAAATTCATCCAATTTGAACCCAATCTGTACCGAGAGTTCATGAATTACAAGATATATATATATATATATACTTAACAAAACTATCTGCAAAAAGATACCTTTGTAGGAATGCTCGCAGATACTGAAAGCAAAGTCAATGTTAGAGAAACCAAGCCCCCTCTACAAAGATATCGAACACAGTATGTTTGACGTTTTAAAACTATCTTGTCAATAAAAAATATAAAAGTCTTGAGAAGCGTGTTCTAGGAAGATGCATGTTACGATCATTATAGTAAAAATCTTTGCAAGCATTGGGAAATCGAAAGTTGTGAAATGTAAACACAAAGGCACGTCTTTATCAAGAACAGAAAGTTAACTATTGGAAAAGAATACTCGTTTCTCACAAATTTTAATGCTTTAACAACCTTGTTTTATTTTGAAATCCGAATCTGAAAAGGGAGAACGGACATTACTGATATAAGATTTATTTGAGTAAAGTGTTTTAATAAATTTCTTTTGCAAATATCCAAAACTCTGGTTTACCTCTTAATTTTCTAAATGTCTTAAAACATTATCCATCTTGTCAACTGAATCCTGTTTAAAAGAGTCTTTGTGAATTTTTTTCCTTCAACGGTGATTAATAACAATCTGCAACGCAGGAGCGCAGAGCGCAGTTTGTGCCTATTAATATGCCAACTATCTGCCGATAGACCGTGACTTTGTGGACAAATCGTACGGACAATATCATCAAGAAGAATGGTGACGTTTATTTACATGCCAGTTGATGTCTAACAAGTGCATTTACCATAAAATGCAATGCTAAGAAGAATTACATTTATAAGTATTTTTAGTTAGATTTTCATTACATTCAATGCAGTAGATGATAAAAAGTAGTTAGAGAAAATAAAGTTTATAGAATTGAGACGTACTTTAGTGGTAGCGCATTTATTAAAAGCAGAAATAAACCCAGCATATATGGGTACCATTACTTTGCAGGAATTTTCTTATTGCCAGATGCAGTTTTTTAACTGTGTGGTAAGATTCAGATGTTCATAGCGATATGTTTTTCTGTAAAGTTTGGTACCTGGAAAGTGTTGGAACTAGAATTTTATTGCAATTGACCTCTATATTATACGTTCGACAGACAATTACTATAATCTTTTCCTAAAGGAGCAAACACATTAATTCTTTAAGTTTGCGTTTTTATCTTGGAACAACATGAGATGTATTTGTATCTTTATAGTTAGTTTCATAATGTTTTATACGAATATTCGGTCCAATTTGGCGGTAAAACGATATCCAGGGCTCTTTTTGAGGAAGGCAATTACCTGTCGGTCTTTGACGATGTTTAGTCTCCAGTAATAACATGATCACGGGGTTCATATTTGTATTTCGAACTAAGACAGACTCACGAATCCGCAAAGTTGCGGTCAATTTCGTAATCTTTAGTAACATCCGTATAGTTAAGTATTACATCTCTGATGGTTTTTTGTACGTGTAAGAGAGGATATGAGTTTAACATAATATTAAGTTGGAATATGTTTAGTGACTTTAGGATGTTTTAAGGCGGAAGAGCTGGTTTAAGGGAAATTACTCTTAAAATCAGTAATACGTTTTTAAAATTCCGTTTCGTTAAATGCTCTTTAAGCATTTAATTGACACAGAACAAAATTAATCTTTGTTAAGGAGATGCTTACATAAGATTTATAAATATAACTGAGGAAAAACATACCGAAGATGTAGAAGAGTTATGTCCCTTTACATAGGTCTACTCCCTTAATATACTGGCCAGATGTATAAGGTCGATTCCTTTTCTTATATAAAATATTGTTATGTTTGTTATCATTTCTTCTATATATATATATATATAAAACCCGTTACTGAACATATGCACTGAACTTTGGGAGAATTTAGGAATTAGTGAGATTTCTACCTTTTTGAAGTCAATTGTGAAGATATTAACATTTTAGCAGCGTCTTGCTGATATGTGACGCAGGGATTTCATATTAGCTCACCTGGCCCAAAATGCTATGTGAGATTTTCTTAAAACTTGGAGTCCGTGGTTTGTTAAAAAAATCACATTTTCTACGGCATCTTAAACCAATGCGCCAATCTGAACCAAACCTTTGTGGAATGGTCACAGGACGGTCACTTTTTAAACATTATATCCGGGTACCGATCGGCTGACCACTATGACCGCCATTACTTAAAATAGAAAAGAGGGCGTACTTTCTAAAAAATCTTCTATTCCAAAACCGTCAAGCAAATTTACGCCAAATTTTGGTGAAATAATGTTCAGGTGATCTTTCAGAATTGTATCCGATGACCCCACTCGCCAACCTAGATTGCCGCCCCAACCGAACCATAGGCCCTAATCGTTAAAAATCTTGTTATCTAGAACTACTTGCTCATTTTGGACCAAACTTTGATGGAATGTCACTTGGTGAGTTCCTTTCAGAATTGTATCCGATGACCCCACCCTTAAACCAAGATGGCCACCATTGCTGAAGTTAGTTTAACATAGGGCCCTATGAGATATTCATTCAAAATATTCTCATCGCAAACTACTTTCTCAATTGGAATCAAACTTTGGGGGAATAGTTCTTACGTGGGTTTCTTTCAGAATTATATTCAATGACCCAAGCCGCCAACCAAGATGGCTGCCCCGCCGAACTAAATTAAACATAGAAACCCATGGGAAATTCATTTAAAAAATTCTTATTTCGAACTACCTGCTTAATTGGAACCAAACTTTAGTGGAATCTATATTTCTGTAACGGTTTGCTCTATTGGAACCAAAGTTTGATCAAATGGTTTCAATGCCAACTTTGTCTTTGTAACTGTATATCAGGTGAGCGATTACAGGACTCCTAGGAGCCTCTGGTTTTATTTCATAACGGATATTAAACAAATTTTCAAATAGCTTAAATTTATTAACAAAATAACATCAAATGATATTACTTAAACAAAGACAAAAGACAGTATATCCCTTTTAAAGTAAGGTGAGATTATAATTAGATGTTTATTGAATTTTAAGTGACATGCCACTTAAATTCTGAATTTCTTTAAAAGTGGTTTTTAACTAACTTAAATTAACCAATTTACTGCGATTGTCTATGATGACAACCAACGTACAAGACAAACTGAACCAATCTTTAGCTTGTTAATTTCAATTTAATTTAATAACTAATTTTAATGTCTTTGGTTTCACCTGGGTAGGGATCAAACCCTTATTCGATACAACACCAGATTTTCACCATTCAATTACCTATCAAAACCAAAAATGAACACTACAAGGGGTTAGATAGAAAGACCATACAAACTGAGGTGTTTGCTAAACGTTCCCTATCACAAAGCCTACTTGTCTTTCAAGACCGGATGAAGTTAAAATGACACGTACACTGAAACCGGCAATATGCAAATGAAAAGATATAGGGCAAATATCAGAGAGACTGCACACCAACGACGAAAAAACAGAAGGAATTTACAAACTTAGAGGTCTCTACAAGGCCTTCAACATGTTCAACCATGGTGGAATACCATTCCCTGTGTAAAGCTCTAAATCACTCCAAAATTACACAAACCTTTTATGTAAAGAAAAGAGATTGATGATGACACATCCTTTGTAATAATTTATTATGGATTAACCTCTGAGTAAATACAAATTAAAATGACCAATGTTGAATAAATATGGAGAGTTTTTGTATGCTATATCATACATGTACATTTCAAGGACTTAACTCTCATCAGAATCAAAACGTAGAATGTCCAAGATCCAAACATAGCAAAAGAAGCACTTCAATCCCAACAAATCGAAATGGGAAGCCAAATATGACGGCAGGGACAACATTTTAATGCAATACTTTTCGAGGCCTTTCCGTATTTCAGTGTTTTAGAATTTTAACAAATGCAGCAAAATTGTATACAACATTGTTTGATTAATTTTTATGTCAGAAACTCTGTCAACTGGGTTGGTGAATACCTTTGAAGACTCCCGGTCTACCAGCAAAGGCATCGACTCAGTGGTTTAAAAATACAGAATTACTAAAGTTGAATAAATATGGAGAATTTTCATATGCCTTATGTACATTTCAAGAAGTAACCTCTAAACAGTAGCATTAAAATCAAAACGTAGGAAGTCCAAGATCCAAACATAGTAAAAGAAGCACTCAAATCCAAACAAATCGAAATGGGACTCCAAACCCGACGGTAACACAGAGATAATAGTTAAGATTGATCAACTGATTGCTACCTGAAGTCTGGCGGGCAATATTTAAGCCATAGTCAGAATGGGAACAAGTTCACAAATAATTAATAATTATGTAGACTATGAACAATTGATCGATAAGGGGGAATTTTCTGATTGCCTGTAGAAAAATTACGAGTAGGAATCGGATTATTTAATCTAGGTAGTGACCGCCTAATAACCACTAAAAATGAGCTGTTACAAGGGGTCTTTGACGTGCAAAGAACGTGGTATTTTCCTCAACGTGTGACTTCTTTTACGTCTAAGGACGGACTGATTGTGTATTTTTACATCGTCCAAAATCAGGGACGCTCATTTCAGAAGAACAGTGCCTACAGGACGGATATACCTGAAGCCTATTTTCCAAGGGCACAACTTTTGAGAAGATATCAATATCAAGAACTGGAACAAAAAGGAAAACGATCCAGACTACACATTGTAAATAAATAAAAAAAATAAACGAAAAAATATGAACAAAGCGGGTCTAAAAACTGTAACTACCAATTCGAATATACCAAAAGGAATTCGCAGATACATAAAGAGGCAGACAGAAATTGTTAAATCAGAAGGCAGACAAGACCGTGGACAACAAGACAGAAACACATGGGAAACATAGTACGTACATAACCAATAAAACCTAAACTAGAGTGGCATGAACCCTACAAAACTAGGGTGAGTTGAGGTGCTCCGGAAGTGTCAGCAACTCCTGCTACACTACCCGTTGTGCTACTCAGAAGACAAAGACGAAGTATAGTCAAAATCAGTGTTAGTCAAAACCGGTATAGGAACGGATTTGTTGTCTCGACAGTTGAAAAATTGTCATTTTCGATATTTGTGCCTGTTAACCAAATTATGATGGTCTCCGGAAAATTTCCGGACTGATGATTTTATTCCTACCTTGAGATAACTTTAGTTCAGTAGCTTTCTTGTCAGCAGTACCCCTCTATCAATAAAATCCCGATAGGAAGCAAAAGCCCTGGAACTCAGAAATCATGACAGGACACAATTTTTATGTTTTATGTTTTATAGTAACAAAAAAAAAAGATAAAATTTTGACTACCAAGTTTTGAAGCTTTACAGTAAGGCATTTTCTAAAGGTGTTCCACTATTGGATCTACCTGAATTTCATTCAGTAAGACATAAGAACTAGTATAGTATAAATGTATCGAAAGAGAATTTTAAACATACATGACCATGAGGGTTTTGAACCTCGTGTAGGTTTTTTTCTACATCTACTTGATTTCAGTTTCTGGTGGGTTGAAGTGTTATGAACGACTCACACACTGTGTATCAATCTTTGCAAGCTTTTTACAAACTACTTTCTTAAATTCTTGCCTGAATATTTCACTACAAAAACCGTAAACGAATGGATTAATTCCACTGCTGATGAAATGTGACAAAATTCCAATATTATACACCACCTGGGCTGCTGTATTTAACGACGTTAGGAAATTGGGGACAAAACTGCGACACATAAGCAGGGCAATATACGGTAAAAAGCTCAGAACCTGCACCGTTGTTATGATAAACATTGTCACTGTTATCCGTCTTCTTCTTGCTGCGTTTCTGGTGGAACCATTTCTAGATAGACCAAATGAACCGACAAAAGAATATTTTCTTGTACCTTTTCTATTTTTGTCTAAAGTATTTTTTCTAGGTCTTGTTAATGTTGAAGTTGCTTTATCATCATCAAAAACTGTATCATTTTTGTACTGTTTCTTACGTTCAAGAGAATTTCTTCTTGAGAAATCGGTGGATAACTCGCATGAATCCTCACTTTCCTCACGTTTTGATTTGCCACCTGAATAATGTCTTTTTCTGTTCTTTTCTAATGTATTGCGCCCTTGCCCTTCATCTGTGTCTTCCGTCTTTCCATTGACTGACTTCCTACCGAAATCACTATTTGTTGTACTTTGAAGATAAGAAGTAGGAAAATCACCACTTTCCGAATATGATGGTCGTTTACTCGTTGTCGAAGTTAAATTTGGCAAACGAAGTATTTTAAACCATATCAAAGTATAGAATACGACTAATGATATTGATATACCAAAGAACAAAACAAAAATAATTCCATAATAAACAGCAGGATATGACGTATCTTCATACATTTGTGACGTAGAACATGACGTTTCAGCTATCACGTGTTTATCTCTTTTCATATTGCCAAACAACACTAAAGCAGGCCATGCGAAAATAAGCCCGACTAAAACAGATGCAAAACACAGTTTTTTGGCATGTGAAGTCTGAATGCGTTTTCGTGTGTGCTTGCATATGCTAATGTATCTGTCAACTGCAATTATTACTAGAATAGAACCTGCACCTAATGACGTAACTGCACGTGAAAATCTTTGTAATTTACAAAGAGCATCATTTTCCATGAGAATCGGATGTCGTAACATGGCTATTTCCATCGGCATACAAATACAACATGTCAGTAGATCAAAGGAGGCAAGCGAACCTATGTAATATTTCATCTTCTTTTCCCGCCATTTCCTATAACAAATATAACACACAAGAGAGTTTCCTATAACGCCGGAAGTCATCAATAGAGAGACGAACCCAACCACAGGTGAAAGTAACAGTGCTGCTTCTGAATCCCTTTCAAACCAGTCTATTTCTGTAACATTATCTAGTGTAGTATTTGTGGAATTCATTTCAGCTACAACAAACAGGAACTATGACCTGTAATGTAATACATAACAATTAAGTCAACAATTCAATAAAATCAAAATACTTGTAATGCTAGTAGAGCGAGAAAAACGTAACTTATGTTGACTGTGAAAATTAATTGTTATGTTATTAATCTAACCTAAGTATTGTCTTTTATCATAAGCCAATCATTTTATCCACTTTTTGAAAAGTACATGGCTTTGACTACTGAGTTACACGACGGGTGCCACTAGTGGAGCAGGAGATGCTTACCCTTCAGGAGCACCTGAACTCACCCTGGTTTTGTAGGGTTCGTGTTACTCCAGCTTTAGTTTTCAGTGTAGTATTGTGTGTTCTATGTTTGTCTTTCGTTCATTTTGTTGGCCATGTTCTCGTCTGTTTTCCGACTGAACGATTTCTGTCTGCCCCTTTGGTATCTTAGAATTCCTATTAACATTCTACATGAGAAAATATCATAAACTATTGAAAAATATTAATTCGATGAATGTGTTATTACAGAGGGACTCCTAGGTTATCGGTAAGACGTTTCTTTCTTCGTAGGGAATTTCCCAATTGATCACAAAACCACTTTCTTAAGAAAGATACATTTCAGATAAATCGGCCTTGCCCGACCTTTTAAAAATGTTATTAAACACCAAATGTTGTATGAACATTCTTAATAATGTGTATTTTCTGAAAATTGCTGGCGATAGTAGTCTGGATAACCATGGGAAGATAAATAAACAGGAAAATATCGATAGCGCCGCTTTTTTCCACGAATCCGCTACTTCCACTGAAAATTTCACTTCACACGTAGGTCTATGAATGTATCGCCTGATGACCCAGGATTGTTTATTAAATGCAGAAAAAATTATTTGTTGGAATCAATGATCGGTGTTTTATAAAAGATCGGGGAAACGCAAATTATGACAGAGTGTACGAGTCTGTATAATGCTCTTCATTTTTTTCAAACGTTCTCAATGTGGTCAGTTAGGAAAGGAAAACAACTCTACTAAAAAGTTTATTCAGCGCCGATATTAATCTAATGACGGTTTAAAATTTGAAAATAAAGAATATTATGTCTATTTTGTTTATTTTATATATATCCTCTGATGAGCAGTATTATGTCTCGCAGTTGTGAATCAAAGTGCTTTTTAGAATGTAAATCGCGACCGCAATAAGACATGAATAATGCGCTTAAAATATCCACTGTGTACTTTTAATGCACTTCTAATAATTACTAATAATTGTCATCAAACTAATGATTATAGTAAATTCGTAAATTCTTATGTGATTATCTCGCTCTGCGTTGCGTCTTGATTGAGAAATAGAAATATTTGTATTTGTATTCGTACTTATAACACCTCGGATTCAGTATGAATTTAGACATCGTACACTGGAACTGGTATAATTTTAATTTTTTATTCATTGATAGAAATTGACACCACTGACTACTTTCACATTGATGTCCCATTGGTATAGTACATTAATAATCTAAGAAATATATTATTAAAATGTCCAGACCACGCAAAATTCTGTTAATTCATGAACAAGTGATTGTTTCAGTATATTAGCTTTATTCACATGTAACCATTTATTACTTCATTTATTAATAACAAAAGTTATTTCAATCCAAGGTTAATCACTGTGTCTGCTTTTATGTATACATTGTCTAGTGCTACACGTACACATATTTTTGTACATGAAGCTCCATACCTAAATACATGTAACTACTTGATAGCTGTTCTGTTGTCAGATTCTGATCTTATCTCTAGTACATACATATATAAGTAACAAAGATTTGAGACTCACACTTTTAACATTTAAACAATAAATTTGTTTGATTGTCTCATCGTATTGACCTGAGTACTGATTAATTTTCAGTCATGCTGCAGGCCGTGAAATCTTTGAAGAGTTTTATTCGAGGTCCTTACATCTACTACAATAAAAACGTTCATGCTTGTTTACATCTACTGGACTAAACTAGGCTTTGTTTAAAATATAAAAACCTTTTGGTGCATTTTGATCATATGATTCTAGTCAAATTTTTAGGTATTGTATACTTGATGTTAAGTTTTGTTTTTAAAGGTTATATACATTTGTACTGTTCATCTAAGATTGTATAAATGGCACAAGCATACAAATTCATATTTGTGCCCTCTACAGGTTCATGTTACTTATCATTTAAATGCAACGAGTCACATTGTACAGGACTTTGATGTCATACTCAAACTACTGTAATAAGTTATCAATAATAAAGTGACATTGAAAATTTTGTTATTATTTTTACAGTTTCTCCTACTTACCCATGAAATGAGATTGATTGAAATGAAGTTGTCAAATTCGTGACTGAATGAGCTGTCAAAATAAAAAAAACGTAAGGAGTTTATTTAATCAGTAATTATTAAGACATGTGTTGACTGTTCACTTTAAAAAAAACAATGAAACATTTTAAAACATTGATCTTTTTATTAGAATATAGACTGTAAAACAACAAGAATCAAACTGAAGATAATTGTTTTAATAATAATATTTATATTATTGTGTTAGCCATGGTAATTCATTACCCTTTTACTTGATAATTTATATACTTAAAAACCCAAGTTATTTCTAAGGATCTATATTCCTATTCAAATCGAGATCCATATTTTGAATCACATTTATTCTTTTAATCCATATTAAGAATGAAAAACTTTCCTTTTACTTAAATCACATTTTGTCTTTAAATCCATATTTAGAATAACATTGACTCCCTTACATCATCATGACATTTTTTACTTTGATCAATATTTAGGATCACATTTATTCCTTAGATTCATATTAAAAATCACATTTATTCCTTAGATTCATATTAAAAATCACATTTATTCCTTAGATTCATATTAAGGATCACATTGTTTCCCTAGATCCATATTATTTTATCAATATATAGGATCATTTGTAATCCTTAGATCCTTATTTAGAATTATATTTATTCCAGAGGTCAACATTTAGAAGCACATCTATTCTTTAGATCCATATTAAGCATTATCATGGTTTCCAAGGTCCATAATGTACATTTATTCATTTAAGCCAGAGCTGGAATCACTGGTTTCTTACTGATATCATGTTAATTTGAAAATACATGTAAGACTCAAATCCGTGTCCTGTCTCAAATCTGTGTCCTTTCCACAAATCTGTGTCCCGCTTTCCTCAAATCCGTGTCCTTTTTCAAATGAATAGATTGCTCTGACGTCATATTGAGTAAAACGTCACCCAGTATACGTGGCGTCATATTCCGTTGGAGTAATAAAATAGCAATGGCGGAGCAGGAAACCATTCCTGATGATGGTTATGTCTTTTTGGCAAAAAGAAAGAAATAAATAAATTTTAGTGTGAGGTCGGCAACAGTTTTATATTTTCTTGTGTAACTGTTAGGATTATTTTGCAGAAAAATATCTCCACCCCCTTATGAAAAAAATGTTGGATTTGGATGATCCTATTTGATAAACGGGAGAAAAATCAAACATTGTAAATTGATCGTATTTT
>JAULBM010025323.1:0-11230 GCA_032357055.1 Geukensia granosissima
TCTTTATTTTTATGTTTAAGTGTTACTTGTTTTGCACTGTTTACTTATTTGGCCGATAGTTGTTACATTTGAATATCATTATATATGGTATTTTGGGGCCTTTACATCTTGCCGTTGGGTGTCCATAATTGAAGGTTTTTGGGCAACCTCCAGAAGTTCGTGATTAACTCGATTTGTATGGATTCCTCAAAGACAATCTTACATCTCCTTCTTCTATATAGATATTAGCTACGCTACTTCCGTCGTTCCTGTTTCTGTAAAGATATTCTTCAGGAATCGTAGACGTCGGAACTAAGTTAAAATTAAAGGACTTATACAGCTCTCCAACTTCTTCAATTTCATGTTAGTATCAATGAATTTCTGCTAGTTGATGACATTTTTCCTGTAGTCTACCTATCGAATTAGGATAAATGGATTTAATGTTACTAATGAGCGACCACTCCTTGCGCTTATAGCATATCATTATATAACTGCGACCACTCCTTGCGCTTATAGCATATCATTATATAACTGGTATTTTAACACCACTTGGTCGATGCCTCTGCTCAAGCTAAGAAATATGTAGTCACTATTTTAGGTCTGTTGCAACAAAGCGTATTACATGCCCCATAAAATCCTTCAGATGTTAAGGATTATAATCACATTTGACAGATTTCATTGTCAAAGACAGCATATTCTAAATGTGTAAAAATAGGCATGAAATGAGCGCAGTAGCAATGGAGTTTTTCTGTGAGGATTTCTTGGAATGAATGAATCAGAGGTTCCCGAATGTATTCAATGTTTATTCAACAGCCCAGCTGACAGATTTGCTTAACAAGCAATTCATAAAATGTCATACTGGAAATTTTATTTGCTAAATGTGTTTTAAATTTTATATCATTGATGAGAGTCGTTGTAGTTGTTCGTGCCAATGGATTTGGCTTCCTATCTCGATTTGTTTGAATTTTTCTTCTTTTCTGTTTGGATCCCGGGCGACCTTTAATTTGGTTCTTATGCTACTGGTAAGAGTTTACTCATAAAAATGCTCGAACAGCATTTCAAAATTCTCCATAATTACAAGAACACTAGTTTAATTATATACTTACTTCTACATAAATGCGAGACCGCCTCGGTGGTGTGATGGTTAGCGTGCTTGCCTCGAGTGCGGAAGGTCGTGGGTTCGATCCCCGGCCGGTTCAAACCAAAGACATTAAAACTGGTATTAGCTGCTTATTCTCTGAGTACGCAACATTAAGAAGTAAGAGCAAAGACTGGTCGGTCCAGAGTCAGAATAATGTGCCTGGGTAAAGTGGCACGTCTTCCTGCGGACTGTTGCTTTCGTGAGCTAGCACATTAAAAATCCGGATTAGCGTGTCGGTCTAGTACAAAGCAGGCTTCATTCATCATCACTCATCATTAATCTGCACTCGTCCTGAATATGCATGGCATATTTGACATTGGCCGCTAAGCACTATTCAATCAATCAATCAATCAATCAACATAAATGAGAAAATGTGTGCTTATTTCCTAAGCGACCGATATTACTCCTGGTTTGCCTACCTTTAAATTACAGGTGTAAATAAACATGAGTGACAATTAAAGTCTATTTCGGAATTGAAGCTATAGGTTTTGCTTGTAAACATTAGTATTAAAATCAGGAAATGTACATTGTTTTACATTAGACTTATCTCCATTAAATTGTCGAATCTTTCGCATAAGCTATATATCAATCTAACTATTGATATGTTCAAAGATCACTGGTCAATCCTTGCTACATTATAATCTTTCTACTGCATAAATATGAAAAAAAATATTGTCTTATTGGTTGTTGTCTCCATATAATTTACATCATAAATGTTTACTGTATAGCTTAAATTGTCACCGGGCCCTTTATTAGTCAATGAAATATTCTAACTGTCATTCCAATTCTATTAGAAAAACAAATACACAAAACATAATGGATCTCAATATTTACTTTTAGACAAATGAAATATTTTGACCTTATGTTACTTATAAGACTATTTTTCAATTATAAACAGTTTTTCTTTAGGCCGTATTTAATTCATTTTTTTTGGTTTGTGTCTCTTAGACAATCACACTACATCTCTATTTGCAGTAGTAAGTGGAACAGAAAGAAATTTTGAATATTAAGTTTTAGCTTTAATTTCATGTAGAATAATTCAAGTATGTGTTAAGTTTTACTCATTTGTTTTTTAGTTTTTAGTGTTGTGTTTTTAACGTTTTGGTCTTGTCCTCGTTGTTCTCCGGAGTTTGTCAGTACTTTTACATTTTCCCTTTTCCTCGAATATCCCCTTGGTATTTCTTGACACATTATATAGGATATCATTAGAATTGATTCCTTCAAATTTACTCATTAGTACATGCGTAATATGAAATTCATTTCTTAAAATCTCTCATCTATCCTATTTTTAATATAATACTATACAAAACATTTATTATTAATTTACTATGATTAGTAATTTACTGATGTTTGTTAATATTTTTTATATTTCAATCAATTTTGTTATCATATTTGTAAAATTTAATTTAAAAAAAGATTGCTATGATTATAGCATGTTTTTTGTATAACTGTTCATGCTTATTTTTGTTTTGTACTGCTCCATGTGTGACCATAAATAGGTAAAACTAGAGACAACTGGTAACAATAATTACCCTGTTCCCGACTTTGATAGGTGTGTTAGAAATTTGTATTTGTCTTTTTTCTTTTTCTTCCTTTTTTAATTTCAAAATTGTAAAAATAAATATACCAGGATTCTAGTGTCTCACTGAATTTACACTAATAACAACAAGCAGGTAATAATTTTATAAGTTTCATTTTTTGCATAGTTTGATTATGTCACAAACCTTAATTTTTGCTGAAAAATATTCCAATTAAGATTATACTTGTTACAGTTTTGATAAAAAAAAAAACAAACCTTGACCTGTTTCTTTTATTCAAAGAGTTAAGGGTACAGATATACATATTGAATCGTTCGGCTTGTTTATATCGGCATATGAACTCATGTCTCATGCAGGTTGAAATCAATAACATAAAGGAAGGGTTTTATACTTTTAAATATCTTTTTTGAAAAACCACTTTGAAGGAAAAATGATACAAATTTCCACTTTTGGAGAATGAAATTTATCAAAGTGTTATAAAATAAAACGTCTCACCTATCCTGAGTACCCATGGCCCCTGTCAGTCTTGAGAGACAATGAAAATCAAGTTTAAGTCATTAAAAGCAATTCCCAGATCAATACAATATTTGCTGATAGTATGTACCATTTTGTCTCTGTAATTATGAATATAAAATAGCAATCTTATTGGTTTTATTTCAAATTTTGATTTTTTTAAGAAAAAAAGGATGGAACACTTTTCAAGAAAAAGGTTTGTTGACAGTTACTTCGGGTAACACGTTCGCCGCATGTTTTCAATGTCATATGATAGGAACTTCCAAAAAATTTTAAAACCCATTGGTTGAAGACTACGACAAAAACAATTAAAATAAATAATCTCTGATCGCAGTTATGCGAGTTTATTTACAGTCCCTTTTTCAGAAGCACCATTCGATCACCATTTTTGAGGGAAAATGTCGAAGTTCGCCATAAAATCGTAGCGTCCCTGTGTTGTTCAGACACAATCATTAAAGTCATTCAGGCATAAAAGCAAAAACTTTATTTCTGTTGAGACTATGACGAGTTCATCACCGATTAAGATAAAATTTGACACAATACGGACCCATTGCCTTTTGGATTCTTACGATTACCTTCAATTAGTTATTTAAATAGAAAATTGAAGAACATTCTTCTTTAAAGAAAATGGTTTAATAAAATTAAGGGAGCTTTAACTCTGATATTCTACTGACATCGAGAGCAAAAAATGATACAAAAATGATTGCGTTAGCATTCAAAAATAGTTCTCACACGCTCAAAATTAACACACCTTATTACACGTGTATGTTATTATTTATCTGTTTGCGTTAAGGATTTGTTTAATGTTTTATACTAGAAGCCAATTGATTTCTAACATGTAAATGTTTTAACAGTGAACGATCTTGTTTCTTATTGTAAGCTATTTCGACATCCGTTCAATACACGCAATCTAGTACGTTCTTAAAAGGATTTTTATATCATGAAGCCTCTATTGGCCACCTTTACTCAACTTGCCAGACAGTGAACTGGGAAATTATAAAATATCTCATACTATACAACTAATAGAACTGAAAGTTTATTTAAATTAGTCTTAGCGTTAAATGTGATGAAAACAATTTTCCACAAAACATACAGAGAAGAAAAGTTATTTGAATAAATTAAGTATAGAATTCCCATGCGAAAAATCCAAAAAGTATATTCTAAAAATTCAAGACAAATACTAAAAAAAAAAAAAAAATGGAAAGAGGGAAACAAAAGAAAACGAAGGCTTGGACTCCACGAACTCATTTACAAAAGAGGAAAAGGACATAAAGTGTATCTATCTATTTTGATCCTGTTACATGTAAAGGCGTTTAACCTTATGGACAAATAAAGATAATACAAAATGAACCGAATGTTGGGCTACAATATTTGTTTAATTTTAAGAATTTCAAACACCAAAGCAGCATGCATTCGATTGTCTACTAAAAAAAATGTTTGTGAGCGACATAATATTCTACTGTTATATTTTTCAAAATGAACAAACGTCAAACAGAATATAAAAAATGTCGTATTTGTCAGCTTTGTCATGCCTTCAAAAGTATATTGATACCTCTAATTATTTTAACGTTAATTCTACAGTAAACCACTGATTCACTATGTACATAACATTTTAAAAAAATTTCTGAGATATATCGCGCTAAAATTAAGTAAGGTAAATATTACCAGGAATAATATAACATCACGGCATTCGGTCAAATTAGTTTTGGCTACAGCAGGCTTTCGAACAAAGACAGTGTTTTGAATCTGGACAGTTGCTGTTAATTACCGAATCTTTAGTGACATCCTTATAATTAAAAATTATACGTATGGCCGGTTTTTTGCACGTACAAGTCTAGTGGAGAGTGTAGAATGTCCATGTGAGAGTTAAAAAGTGCACAGTCCAAAGTGACGAGACAAATTTGAATCAATCTAAAAGATAAAACAAAAACAATACAGAGAATTGGAGCTTTTATATTCTCATTGGAAGTTGGAATTTGTTTATATAGTGATTTAAGGATGTCTAAATATCCTGGTCAGAACAATAAGGGTGATTCCTTTTTAAATTTAAGATATTTTGAGAAATTGTCATTCTCATTTTAAAGTTTGTCAATGTTTGGAAATTAATTATAGGCGGAGAATGCAGTGATCACCAGTGCCGCTGCATACAAAGGACTACAATGAGATCTTGTGTCACATTTTTGTCAGATAGAGAATTATAATATGTTATCTAAACTCTTTATGTCAAACTTGCTCATGTTCCTTCAGACTTTTGCTATGCACCTGTTTTCAACTCGAGTTTGACAGTGTGAACACCTCATCCAACATGTTTGACAACTCCATCAAATATTGGTGGATAGTTGGAAGTGTTGTCAAACATGTTTGATGTGGTGTTTACACGATCAAACTTGAGTTGGAAACAGGTGCACAGGTAAAGTTTGAAGAAAGTTTGAAGAAAAAGTTTGATCGTGTAAACCCAACTTATATATGGTATTTTTATAACCAGTGAACTGAAAATGACATTTATTTAGTGAACGAACTCGCATACCTCACGTTCTAACTAATTTGAGCCTCAAATAAAAATGAAATGAAATCTCTGATGATGGTATACATGCTGACGTTGAAGAAAATAGTGCGGGGAAAATTCTATGAAATGTTGTAAATCGAAGGACTACAAGGTATGAAAAATCAGCGGAGTTACTTATCTCTTACGACTGCTTATAGACTCATATTCCAAAAATTTGCTTAATATATGCAAGTGTTTAGAGGAAAATGGGGAAAACTTATGTAGAACTAAGTGGCGGACAGGTCAAAAACATACTTTCCGCCTTTCTTTGCATGGCATATAAAATACTGTATGATGGATTTTAGACACTAGTTACAGAGATTTATCTTTTGGCTTTTGAAGGTACAAAGTAATGTTTAAAGAACCGTAATTGATTAATGATTGATTGAATGTAAGTTTACGTCCAGGGCAAATATTTCATGCACGTATATTCAGGACGAGAGCATATAAATGAATGATGATGAAGATGAATCCTGCCTGCTTTGTACTAGACCGACACGCTGACTCGGATTTTTAACGTGCTAGCTCACGAAAGCAACAGTCTACAGGAAGAAAGCCACTTTACCCAGACACATTATTCTGACTCTGGGCCGACCAGTCATTGCTTTTACTCCGTAATGCTGCGTGCTTAGCGGAGAAGCAGCTAATATAATGCAATTTTAATGTCTTTGGTTTGACCCGGCCGGGGATCAAATCGACGACCTTCCGCACTCGAGGCGAGCACGCTAACCATTTCACCGCCGAGGCGATCAACCGTAATTAATATTGAAATAGTTTAAAATACACCTGCATTAACTACCCAAGTTAAAAAAGTCTTTAGTTCACTTAAAGTAAGGTCAGGATGCCACTTCTAATGTCTAAAGCGTAGAAACCTCAATCTTTTTTTTAATTGCAAATAACAAGGAAGATGTTTTGCAATATTAGACACTAAAGCTTAACATGTAATATGTGGAATAATAAACGCTTAGCGTTCCAAAGAACATTTGGAAAAGTGGCAGTATCAGAGACAATACGAAAAGTACACAGAATGTTGGTAAACAAAACAATGAAGCATAAGAAGATTAATAGCACAAATTTAAGCGATGTCAGATGCGGTTTTCCTTTAAATCTTGCTTACATATCCTAATGGTGATAACAGAGAAAGCAACTCGGCTACAACGAGGAATAAACGTTTGTTTTCGCAGTTTTTAGTCAGATATGGTAAGGATCCTTGGAAATTTAAAGTCAAGGTTTCATTCCGAAACAACGAACCGTTGCCCTAGTTGTATTTTCGTCATTATAGTAGGAGTAGGCACGGTAAGCCACATTTTTTGTGTGAAAAAACTGTTATATAACCAACCGTTTTTAAATAATTCATAACTTATACATATAGAATTTTTATAATTTTGACAAAACAATGATTTGACTATTTCAACTTTTTTTCTGTAAAAATACCGAATATTTAGGTGTTTTGTTCAAAATAGTTTTGTGTTATATCGGATATTGTATAAAAGTAGGAAATGTTTAGTCACATCTAAAGCAATTTTAAGTGCGACGTGACAGTTGTAAAATCAATTTGGATCTTTTCTTTATCGACATTTTTCAGTACAAACTATATACTTTTAATTTTTTAGCCATACTGTTGGGCCAGAAATGTGGCAAACTTTGTCCTTAGTACTACATACATGTATGCTGCAATATTTATTCTTTCATCGTCTATACCTTGGGTAGCTACCTCTGAATACAACCTGCCTCATCCCAAGATGAGTTTTGGAAAGGGTGTGTATAAAATAATTAGATCTGTGATATTTAGGAACTGTTAAGGGTCGGATTTTCGACATAGTGTTTATTTCCGTTTCTTGATAGAGACGGCATTTTGACCTTCGTATAGTGTTAAAATTTCACAACTGATTCGGTTTGATCGTGTTTGCACTGAAGTTTGTTACTGAAATGATCACAGACTACATCTTACTGATACCTTTTTCTTAAGAGATATAGACATAACAAGCTTTTTCAAAACTTATCAAAGTCCTTCTTTCTTTACATTTATTGACAATGAAATAAATAGTCGGACATATCCTGACGTTCTATTATCGGGAATATTACACTGATCGTGCCTTTAGTAACTGCAAGCATTCATTAGCGTGGTATCTTCTTTTTGCGTGTATTTTGTTTATATTTATTTTTATTCAAGTATTTTCTAGTCGGATTGGGTGAATTTCTGTTTGAGTTTTATAGTTTATCCTTTACTGCCTTTGTTTTTGTTTTTTTTCAATTTACAACCTAAATTAACTAACTAGTTAGACCCCAGCACATGTCTCACGTGCCTATTCTATGTCAAGAATTATAGTCATAGGTTTGTTTTTATGTTATATGTTAATATTACATAATATTCAGGTTTGAGAAGTATTTACATATGTATGTTTTATTTATTTGTGGCGATTTACATAATGTAAAGCTTTACAGAAGCAGTAACATTCTAACCTTGACGAAGGCCTCAGGAGACCTTTAGCTAAAAGTAAATTTTCTCTGTTTTTATTGTGGATGGAGTGCGGTCTCTTTGACATTTCCTCATATCTGTTCATTTTTATATTGAAAGAAGAAGAAAAGGATCCATGACCCAACTAAAAAGATGGGTCAACTTGGTTTTAGATTTACTAGAATTGTAAGAGGTTGCTACCTATCTCATTGTTTTTGAATTATGTTAATTAATAAAACATGAACAGATTATTTATTGTTTTGGAAACAGACATGTCAAAACGATCAACTAATTAAGCTGCTGATTATCTTCATACTTTTTAAAATAAAACTGGACTTTGTTTTTCAGTCATAATAACTGAACAACGGAAGGTGATGCTCACAAAAATCGGAGTTTTACAGTATAAACCGTGAGGAAATCCCTAGTTAAATTTTACATTTTTCTGACACTTTGAATTAATCTTGATGTATTGTACTCTAAAACCTATGTGAATACAGACAACTGTTTTACCATCCTAGAAAATTAGACAACCTGTCTATCTAAAATACCATATAAAATTCACCAGATATCAACTAAAACATAGTACATATAGAACTTTGGAAATCTTAATGATTATTCGATCAACTGCCACTTTCGATACTGGAATTGGATTTTGAAGTGTAATAACAATATTAAACCGACCTACACTTTCATTTCTATGGCAAGAAACGGTATAAGTTCAATTATGTTAGTAGTCTAGAAGTCTTAAGATTATTGTTAAGTTTTTGATATCAGACAATATTGAATCGATTGTTACCCCTGCACTTGCATGACTTCATGTTCATCTGCTATATATAATATTAAATATTTAGTATATCTGATATTTAACAAAAATGTAATTATGGAATGTTTCGTAAGTGTTGTGTTGATTAAACCCAAAATGCCAAGGGAGCTGGCTTGTTACTTTCAAAACCACAAATTTTCAAATAATGTTTATAGTTTGTAAGACGTTTATAAGCAGCCTGTATCGCTCAACTTGTGGGAGGCCATCTAAGGACATTCCCAGAATTCAGATTGCTTTTTGATTAGTTTAAGACGGAAAGATTTTTAGTGTTAAAAGTTTTATCATAGGGCTTATGTTAAATAAAGTTCGGCTGTGGTGATCATCTTCGGATTTCGAGATGCTCATAATATTTTTGGAACGGACCAACGAACATGCAATTCAGTTTCATTCAGACAAGAATATTTTCCGCTGAATTTCTCATAGGGTTCTATAGTACAAATTTAACAGTGTTGCATACGTATGGTGAATTTTGATGTGTTATATGCACAATTCAAGGAGAAACTCCGAAACTAAGAAAAGCCGAGATCTTAACATTGTAAAATAACGTTTTTCAGTTTTGAGTAGGTCGACTGCACAAATACATACCAAAAATAGCATTGTATTAATTAAATATTAATAAAGAAAATCGATGACTCGGTCAAGTGACATGGAATCGAAAACCATCCAAAATAAGAAAAAAGGACAAAATAAATGAACAATTTACACAGACTCATCAAAGAAACTCAGATGGTGTAGAAAGATTATCAGTTCTTAACTCTTCACTGGTCAGTGTCAGTTCATCATTTTATAAAGCAGAACCTGAAATTAAAGGATTACACTAGCTATCCCCCGCCATTAAAGAAAGACTACCTAAAATGACCGAGGAGGTGTAAAAAGGATAGAAGCACATGTCCATTTAAATGCCAATACACTGTTGAAACCCTCCTGTACCAAACTGAACAAACCGAGGGCGACCGGGGCATAGAAAAATGCCGTTTGATTTATCCGGCTGCAGGTAAAACACCTGATAAAAGGGCGTCCGTTGGTTGGGCGGGATGTATAAGTACTCGACCACCCCGTGTGTAGACAGGGGTGTTCGTTGGTTGGGCAGGATGTATAAGTACTCATCCAGATTGTAGATGGGTTTTTGATATAAGGTACTCGGTTTCTCCCCCAGGGGTATAATGCCTCCTAAAAGGGCGTCCGTTGGTTGGAAGGATGTATAAATTCTCAACCCGTCTCGAACGAGAACCTTACCGCCGTGTCCCGTGCCACGCTCTCTGCACGTTAAAGTTTCGTTTGAAACTGCTTGTAATAAATGTCGTGGGCTTATTTACCGCCCCTACCAAACTGTTCCAATTTGGCATCATGTGGCTAGAAAATGCCCCGGCTTAACCTCTAGCTAACACCTTTTGTGATTTATCGTTTGTTTGATAACTGGTATTCGTCCTAAGAAGGCATGAAGTATTTGACGCTGGACGTTAAGCAACAATCAATCAACCATACTGAACATTGGATCTTGGACTTTTAAATATTTTGTATAAAGTATTCATATTCATATAGCTCTATTGTTAAGAAAGTATTTCTTTCTATATTTGTTATCTTTTATGCCTCTTGTGGGCACCAAATTGGTTTATAACATTTACTTACTTACTTACTGTACTTACTTACTTACTTACTTATGGCATTTTAAAATTCACCATTTACTCATTTCAATTTTTTGCAATTATACAGACATTTCAGCTAATTACACATTTTGATCCTGTCAATGATACAGACAATGCAGCTGGAAACGGCCAGGATTATAACAGGGTAACCAACATTCACAACATCTGAAACTGTGTATAACGAAAAGGGATAGGAATCATTAGCAAGTAGAAGGGGTCCTTATTTTATAATTTTTTAAACCATTCTGCACCTGAATTTATTTGTAAAGTAATTCCTCCGAATATACCGAGCACAACTGCAATCATATATCTTCTGCGAAATAGTATCGATTTATATATTCCTTCAACAATTTAAAGATGGAATAATTCAGATCCCTCAATCCGCGGAGATAATTCTTTGTCAAATTTAAACATAAATTGAAAAAGTTGAATGCACCTGATAACCCTATACATGAACATTATTCTTGCGGGTCAAGAAAGCGAAACATAATATTTACGAAAATTAGATGCTGATTGATTGTTGTTTAACGTCCAGTGGCAAATATTTCATGCATATTCAGGACGAAAACAAGTTAAACAATAAATCA
>JAULBM010025333.1:0-11229 GCA_032357055.1 Geukensia granosissima
CTGCACTCTGTTGCGTGCGATATGATGTTTTATGGAGCACTGGAAAGCAATATCGACCGCGGCCTTCGGCCTTGGTCAATATTGCTTTCCAGTGCTCCATAAAACATCATATCGCACGCAACAGAGTGCAGTAATTGTATAATATGTAGTTTAATAAGTTTCATCATATGCACTAATATTTTTTGGTGTAACACACATGCAGTCAATACGATAAAAGCAAAAAACTTCACAAAAATCAACAAAAATATTGACATTTTCAACATTTTAGGTAATTTTCATATTTGAATGAAGTCAGTAACTTAAGCACATGCAGTTTAAACAAAAATAAAGCTGAACATATTAATATCATCTACTTTTCTTTTCAACAAACTGTTTTAGATTACATTATACAAAGGTTTTTATGATGTTTAAATTTCTGGGCCAAAAACGAAACTTATTGGACCTTCTCCTTTATCTAGTATATTTAATGACATGAACACTCAAAATCTTATACCTCCATATTCTAATAACATCGAACCACATATTATATTGTATAGTTAGAAAAGATCTAGTAGAAATATAATTTTTAATCATAGTTGAGTCAGTTACATCAGATGTTAATATTGAAGATAATACTTCTACTATATGAGACTGTCACATATAGAACTTTAGATATGAACCCCATGGCCATATTATTACCCAAGCCTTAAAATTGTTGAAGACAGAGAGGTTATTAGAGTGTCACAGAGTCATTTATGATGCTCTTTCTTCTTATTGCAAAAAATGGTGTAAGAGAGAAAACTCTTGATGCTTTTTTAATAAATGAAAATACATTATAAATTTCCAAATTGCACACCTTGGAAACAATTTGGAAAAACAAATAAAGTCTCTTCAATTTCTATAATTAAAGCTGAACTTCAAAATCTTGGAAGTTGGTTCATTTTTGTACTGGGTGATAAAGCTTCCAACAATGTGGTTGTGGTGAGTTGTAAATACTACAATGAGGTACTTAAGTTCTTCTACGTTCCAAGCCATGCACTAAATTGAGAGTCAAATAAGTGACAGACACATAACTTCTACAGATAAGCTTAAGGCCCCTGCTGAACATTTTAAAGTCCCTACCATGTATTAGTTACCTAAACTACATAAAAAACCTTTCAATTCGGTTTTATCTCGGCATCCAGTAAGTGTACTAGTACTATTTCTAAACTCTCTGTCCTTTTGACTAATGCTCCATCTCAATTGAAAGAACTTATCATAAATTTCTGTAATAAAGCTTATGAACATTATTGTATAAACTATTTTGGAGTGTAAATAATTCAGGTTAGGAGAGGGTTGAGCGTTAAGCATCCGGTTTAACCATGCCACATACTTGTGTGCCTGTTCAAAGCCAGGAACCTGTAGTCGGTGGTTGTCTTTGTTTAATTAATCATTTACTGTTATTTGTACACTATTTTTTCAATAGAATACCTTGATTGTCATGTTATATGAATAGTTCCACATTTTGTATTTCAGGGACTTTTACAGCTTCCATTATGTTGTGAACTCCGATTCATTGTTGTGTTGTTATGGTAACAGAATGGCTGTCTTGTGGACAATTATGCCACATCTCCTATTTTTATAGAGATATTTCATTGGTTATGGTACACAAAAGTATAGGATTAAATGTGTTTTGGAATGTAATTATCAAATTATCAATGTGCAGACACTGTGACATACATCACTTTCAAATTGAATAAATAAAGGACTGTACAGTTTGTGAATGTAAGGCTTTGTTCACACATCTTTAACATTTAATTCTTATTATTCCATTACACTCAGAGAACAGCTGATTTATACATAAAGAAAATCAATCAAGTTTTAGCATCAGAGGTCTGCCATTTGAATTGGTTTACAGCATTACTAAGAAGAAGGCAAGGAATACAACAAAAAGCAAAGTGATGAAATATACAAATTATTGACTCTGTTTTTATTTACTCAAAACTGAAACCTCATTTTTTAATTATTAAACGAAAAAGGTCAACAGAAGTTGTTTATATTAATTGCAATTTTTCAAGGCAATTTTTAAAATAAAGATTTTTATGTAGCATTTAGCAAGATCGTTTATAAAAACTATGTAGACAATTGCAAATTAACAAAAATATAAATATAAATCTCCTCACAGATCACAGTGGGTCTCTTTAGTTTGGGATCTCCAAAAAGCAGGATTACCGATTTTTATAAATAAATTCTATTTATTCTTGATATGTCAATGAATAAATGTGTGAAATTAGGCCTCTGTTCTTTGTTGCATTGCTTCCAGAAAAATCTCAAAGCTGACATAATTTTCCTGCTTATCATGGACATCCAAGCAGTCGAGTTTTACCTGTAATAGCTAGGGCATACCCACAAATGACAATTAACACTTTATAACACAAACTGTGAAGCAGTTATTGTATGACTGGTTGACTTTTAATCACTTATTATGTGTAACTCTATGGTATCAGTTAAATGCTTTTAAAATTAATTACCCTGAACAGTAGCGAACCCTGATGACTTATATCATATTGGTGTTTTCTATTTGATCATGTTACGGTCAAATTGCTTCAATAAATATTTCTTAATTTGGGGTCAACCACAGAGTGTATAAAGCTAAACTGAGAAAGTACATGGGTCAACACAATGACCAATGTTGTATTTAGTTGGAAGAGGTTTCTAAATCGCACACCTTCGATTTTTGGTTTAACAGATATTTGTCTCCATTTCTTCATCAAAAAAATTCCTATGAAATCAAATCTTAACTACTTAGATTAAACTCTGGTCACTTTTTATTTTATTCTATTTATTATTATTATTCTTTTTTTAAGACCATAAAAGGAAAAAGAATATTAAACATCAATTATTCAAGTTCCTTACAAATTCAGTTTTAATTCAGTACTTAGGATAGCCATGACACAAATTTGTATAATTAGCTTGTCTGAAAATGGGTACATGGGTACGTGGTGCCAAGAAATATATCTATAGCACTAAATTTGGAATTGCAAAATTTTTTCAAAATTTTTTATATTAAAAAAACTCGTCATCTGACTTCAGTAATGTTCTAATGTTTGAGTATAAGTTAAAATTCTAAAAAGAAAGAAATTATTAACATATATTCAAAAGTTTCCAAATATGTATGTGTAGCTAATGACCCTTTCAGTTGTAATAACTTCAAAAATCATTCTTTGAATTTGGCACGCTTAACAAATTAATTTAAAAATTTAATCACCAGATAGCTCATCAAATCCACTCGTCACGCTTTTCATTTTCAAATGATTTCATGCAACAAATATGAAAGTGGGAGACCACCATTTTATTTTCTTAGGGGAGGGGGAGTGGCAGGAGGATAGAGTTCAAGCATTTTCTCAGTAATATAAAAGTCCTTACATAAGTTGAAAATATATATTCATGCACAAAGCTGGTTGAATGTAAGTATTCAGCCCTATGGTTTGCTGTGATCAACTGTATTGTAAGAATGGAAGAAAAAATTACCTTCCTCATGACAACAGAATTGAAATGTTGTTCCATATACACCAATGTTTTATTAGACAGGCAAAGATATAAAGTAAAGGTCAAGGACTTCCGCAAATGATAATAAAAAACTTTGAACATGTTTTTTGATCTTGAATCATGGATCTTGAAAAACCAGGATTATAAAATTCATGTAGATTATATATTGTAGTTTTATGAAGAACAACTGTCTACCTTATATCTTTATAAGCAAGTTACAATAATACTTTTTAGAAATCATGCTGTATTCAAGCTTCACCAAGTTTTTAATTTACCAAAGGGATTTTATATTGTCAAATTAGTCATATGTTTATCGGAAGAGGATCTTTGCATGTGCTAGCGGGAGTCCAGGTGTGCACATTTTACAATGCTGTGTAATAATTGAGTAATTAAACTAGGATTTTAAATAACCTGCCAAACTGCCTTGAGGGGCACCTGAAAGAATTTTAAGATTAATTCTTCTTATAAAAATCATGAGACAGGGTCTGAAAAAAATGTGTGCAATAATTTTAAATTACTTTATCTAGGTAAAACTTAGCACTCCAGCAAAAAATGAAGATGGCCAACACCAAATGTTAATTAATAACTGTTGGAAATTGGGGGCAGATAGTATGTAAACCACTATTGTGTAAAACATGAACTGACTTAATCATGGGATAACTCTTTCTTTAATTTAATATAAATACAAAGGTGAAAATGCACATATATTATTAATTTAAGCTAGAAAGCACACTCAAGACAAGTTTGACGTAGTGTATAGATCTTACTATAGACTAATATTGTGGGGCTATAAATAACAGTTGTTAAGATATAGACATGAATGGGAAAATTGGTTCCAAAATTCATCCATAAAAAGGTCAAGGTCAGTTTATATATAACAGAATGGTAAGATCTCACCAAGATCTAACTAAAGACCAAATATGGTGGATCTAGGTTTAAATGTTGGTAAGAAATGGACTTGACTGAAATATTGTTGCACAAGTGCATGTCATGGACTAAATCATGCATACCAAATTTCGTCTACATGCGTCAAACAGTTTCAGAGAAATAAGATTTCCAAAACGTTTATGCTACTACAGCCCAAAGTAATGTTATTTCAAATACTTTATGGGAATTTCTAGGCTAAAACAGACATTTCATTGTTTTATAGAAATGTGACATTTTACTTTAACACCCCCATGTGCAGAATCCGGTCGAAATTTAAGTGTGGTTTACCCATATCATTGTTGCACTTAACTCCAAGAAAGACATTGTCTTGTAAATAAGGGGATAAAAAATGTTCAACTAATTTAATATTTCACAATTTTGAATAATCATTTTTTCAACATTCAGTATAATAAAATAAATGAAACATAACAGAGGGTGTGAGATCAGATTGTTATCCCTCAAAATCATTCTTAACCTCTACTTTGCTTCAGTGGACAATGTATTTCTCAGGTTAACAATCTGCTCTTAAACCCTCTCTGTTATGTGTTATTTAAATCATAGAGAAGTGAACATAGTTAAAGGATAAGATCATGTTTTTTTTAAAGTTATCAATATCAAAGCTTATTGCTCAAATGGTCATGAAAATCAAAATTAAAAATATGAATATGCCCTTTTTACTATTTAAATCGCTGTTTTAAAATAAGGATTTTTAATTTTCTAAACCAATGTGCCCCTTCGGGATTGGTCTAGTTGTGATGTCACGGAGTCGGTTTGTGAAGTGAAAGTGAATAGGTAAACATATGATAATCCTGCATGATGTCTGGAGGTAGTGAAATTTTGGGACTTGCTCCATATAATTTTGAGCCAGAATTTTCTGAGAAAGAGATCAAGGAGCTACGTAGTAATTTGTCCAAATGCAGTAATGGAGGAAGAGATCTGCAGCTCAAGGACCGGTGTTTTTGTCATGATTGTGAGGAAATGAATACTATTGAACAGCATGTATGTTGCGGATCGGGGATGACAAAAAACTTTTCTGACATTTCCCTTTTCATTTGTGCAGTTAAAAGCCTGACAGGATGGACAGAACTAGTGAAAAATATTTACAGATCAAATTCTTTGTTTGTATGTCCACCATCAGTTACAAACTGACTTAGGGATGTCACATGCTAATCGGAAGCTATCGGTAATAATCAATAAAATTATCACCATCGATACCTTTCAAGTAGGAGAGTTCTACAAGATGGCTATCTACATGTAATTTGAAGATTTTGATTTTTGCACAGATTTGCACATTTTATGCAATAAAATTTGTATTAAAAGTTATTAATTTTTGTTTACATATGCATGATTTTTTATAGGAAGCCGGCTTATAACAAAGGTGGTCTTTCCCTTGAAAACAACAACATACAGCTGATGTGCCAAGGGCTGAACAACATATGCATGAAGGAAATGTCCTCATTAATTCCTGCTCATTGCCTTGATACATGTTTGCTTTAATTTATTTTGGTCCATTTTAAAGTATTCCCTCTGATTTTGTGAAATTGGTTTGCCACTCCTCTTCACAGAATAAAATATAAATGAGATGAATATCTCCCCTGTTACTTTAAATCTAAATGAGATGAATACCTCCCCTCATATCCTTAATCTTAATGAGATGAATACTTCCCCTGTTATCCTAAATCTAAATGAGATGAATACCTCCAGTTATCCTAAATCTTAATGAGATGAATATCTCCCCTGTTATCCTAAATCTTAATGATATGAAAACCTCCCCTGTTATCCTAAATCTAAATGAGATGAATACCTCCTGTTATCCTAAATCTAAATGAGATGAATAACTCCCCTGTTATCCTAAATCTAAATGAGATGATACCTCCCCTGTTATCCTAAATCTGAATCCTTCATCTTGCTTCACTTTGTTTACAGATGTCACACCTTCAATCTTGTAAGCCTTCTTTATGTTACAACCTTTAGTGCCTATAACTAATCCTACTAAGTCAGAATTGACCAAAAATGTCTCTGTATATTTGGTCTTCTAAAATATACAACAAATAAAATGAATTAACAAGTGTAGACACAAAAATGTCTCTGTATATTTGGTCTTCTAAAATATACAACAAATAAAAAATGAATTAAAAAATGACATTCTTGTAACTGTTATTTATAATTATATGGCATTTTCCATATCAAACAAGACCGACTTGGTGGTGAAATGGTTAGCGTGCTTGCCTTGAGTGTGGCAAGTCGTGGATTCAATCCATAGCTGGATCAAACCAAACACATTAAAATGGGATTGCTGCTTCTCCGCTAAGCACACAAATTTTAGGAGTAAGAGCAAAGTCTAGTCATTCAAGAGTCAAAATAATTTGTCTAGGTAAAGCGGCATGTCTTACTGAGAACTGTTGCTTTTATGAGCTAGAACTTAAAAATTGGGCTCAGCGTATCTGTCTAGTACAAAGCAGGGTTCATTCATCATCAGTTATCATTTATATGCTCTTGTCTTGAATATGAATGAAATATTAGATGCTGGATGTTAGGCACAATTAAATCAAACAAGGTATCATCCTGAGATCAACATATCAGACTTAACAAGGGACGATATGGATAGAGGGATGATACAAAGTTTGATATGGACAGTTACATGTAATGATCTAGTCTATTCATGTATAACAATGTATACAGTTGTACCTGCAGTGAGATAAAAACTGATTAGCATCAAATTATTTATCAACCCACAATTTAATTCTAAATCTAAGAAAATTAATGTCAACAATATAAATGAACTCACAGTGTTGAACATTGTTGGATGCCTTAATGAATAAAATATATTTACACTAAAATAACTCGACTTATTATGTAGCACAGTTATTGTATGTACAAACCTCTTTAACTTTCTTTAATTGAAATTTCTGTTGCAACGTTTTGATATGCATGTCTGCTAGCAGGCTGGCTTTTTTATGGACAGCTTCACTTGCAGACTGTTTTAACAGAAAATTATTCACAAGCTATGAAAAAATAAACTACTTAACAAAAGATATTGTGATACTTTCATTGTAGTTGTAACAAAATTTGAGTTCTATCATAGAGTTTTATTGGTGAGGCATTATCCCCCCTCAGGTGTCCCCTTTCTGTTCAGTGATCCACAAAAATCTTTTATCAAATTGTGTAAAATTACAAAATTAAACTGAGTTATCAAAAATTTTGTGAATCAACTCTTATCCAAGCTTGTTTCCAACAAAAGAAAATAACCTAGAATAGAAATATTTTTTTGATGTATTATTTAATATACCATAATGCTTTAACATTATGAAAGTAAACTTTTATCAAAACTGAAAACCAGTGCAGAATTTTTTTTCCCTTTTCCCTTTTCCCTAAACTCCCACCATTTCTCCTTGATATCACCTCACGTCTTCCTCTTATTTCAAAGTAGCTTGATCCCTGCACCTGTCTGCTTATAGTTAAAAAAAATGTTTAAGGAGGGTGTTAAATTTTGTTTTCAAAGAGATCAGGAACTCATGAAATAATATTCTGAGTCATCTATTTTTAAAGCAAAAAAATTTTTTTCTTTCTATCACACATATGATTTCAACATTATATTGGAGCAAAAAATTGGTATGATAACATTTAATATGTGCTACCCATATTATAGGATCTGCCTGATTTTTTTTCTTTTAAAAATATATTCAGATTCAATATGGCCAATTTTCAGTCATTTTTCTTCATCTTATGGATTTGACACTTTTGTGTAATTAAAGCATGCTCAATCTTGTTACATTAACTATTATTTCTTTTCAAATATAAAAATTAAACTTGAAATGATTTATAACATTTGATGATGGCTACATACAAGTTTAAAAGAATTAAAATTTATGTATTTGGCTATAGGTTTAAAATTGGCTTTTATCAACAGAAAACTTACAATGAAAATCAATGAAGATTGACTGTGACTGTATACAACTGTTAATACACCAGAATGTTTGATGAATTCTGCATGTACTTCATCATCCTCACATCTAAATATATCAAATGAATACAAAACTCTAAAAATAAATCAAATTTTACCAATCATACATTTACTTTCCCTATATGAACAGTTTCTTCATTTTAAGTATAATGAGTTTAAATAATAGGTTTCAAAGTTTAACTTTGTTATTGCGCATAATTTCCTGTTTTCCATTATTTGGTCGTGAGCATACCTGATGAAGGTAAGTCAAGAAAAGTGTTTGTATGCAATGAAAGAGAGAAATACAAGGCACTATTTTTTTTTAAGAACTTCTTTCGTGCCCTGCAGAAATGTAGAGAACGAAAGCCAACAGCAGCATAACAAGAACTTATTCTTCCTATTTTTGCCATAGCATGTCTGATGACAGTAAATACAGAAAAGATGTGGATTGTCTCTTTCTGGTATTCCATATTCTTTCTTTTAAATTATTCCAGAAAAAGATGGTTTTGCACTAAGTAGGTCATGCTGTAACAGTGCTTGATTGTTTGTCAACAAAGATCTGGATATCCAAATTCATTTCCCCTGTGGTAAGACGTTTTTCTTATCTTCTCAACTGTTTTACTTCCTATTTTATTAACTTTGGATATTTTTGGAAAGGTAAATAATTATTTATCATTGTTAAATCATTTATGCTAAATTATTCCAGTGTGATTTGTAGTCTTGTGACAGTGAATGCCGGGACAAACTTCTCACTGAAATCTGCAATTGTTAATATAAAAATAGGAGATGTGGCATGATTGTCCATGAGACAGCCATCCACAAATTAACAGTCAAATGTAAACTTCTACAGGCCCCATTGCAGCCTTCAATAATGAGCCGGGTACATACCGTAGTGGTAGCTTTAAAAGGCCCCAGAACTATTTTTAGTCCAACATTATTTTTTTTCCTGAATTAACATTAATGTTTTAATTGATATCAATAATAATATTTCACTGAAATATGAAGGCAATATTAATTTGACACTGTTTATTTTGTTTTTATTTGTTTTTAGAGTTTAATTATTTTTTCTGCATTTTAGAAATCTTTGTATAAGCTAAGGCTAGAAAAGAAATCATTGGGTTGGTCAGCTTTTTGTCACAGTGAACTATTTATTGGACATCAGGTTGGTCAGCTTTTTGCCACAGTGAACTATTTATTGGACATCAGGTTGGTCAGCTTTTTGCGACAGTGAACTATTTATTGGACAATATATCAAGAAAAGATCCTTTGAAACATTCAAAGCCGTTCAACCTCATAAATTTGCCATGTATTTTAAGAGGAACATTACAACTCAATATCACAAGTTTAAGACCAAATATCCGATAATTCCCTTCGACAATGGTAGAGAAAATTTCAGGTTAACCAGAGGTTAATAATGCTTAAATTTCAACTCGTCAAAAAACAGGAAGTTTTTGCACAACAGATCTGAAAAATCCCTCAGTTGGTACCCCACAGATATAAGAACCTTGTACCAAGTTAAAAATCATTCCTGTGCATAGAATCGGTCACAGCACAGACAGATAGTGACAGAGTAAGTGAATGCAGTATACCACCCAACCTGCAAGTAGGGAAATATTGTGCCCATTATCCATTTCTACTGCTGCCATATGATATTCTGACCTCCTCTAAAATGATATTTTGACCCAGAGTGAGAAAATCATATGATATTTGGACCTCCCTTATGTCATCCCACCCCATCACTATATCAACCTGTTGAACAGTTCAGTAAAAGTCGTATCATAGGGAGCGGGTGCAAATGAACTTGACCTAAATATATCAGAGTGTGACCCGAATATATCAATCGATTCTCCCAAAGTTTTATCTAGTATTTTGAAGCATTTTTACCATCATGCTATTTTTTTATTGCCTTTTTTCAATAAAGTTTTGTATGTTCTTAGGTTTAACAAAAGATTGTGTTTTTTAAATGTCGACAAACACATGACAAGTTCTTTCCGACTTCCTGATATATCCTGCTGGAACTATTTTTGAAATGCCTTAGACGATAATGTAAAAAAAGCAAAACCAACATAAAGAAATATAACCTTCCTATATTTAATGAAATTTTATTTCAAACTGAAACGGTAACCAAGTAATCCTATATTTCATCTGTCCAAAATGACATTGATGATTTATCTGTGACGTCATGGATCACTATTTCACGGTTTTGTTTTGTTTCATGACAAGATTTTTTTTCTATCAAATAAAACATTGTTTATTTGACAAAAAGGATCTTTTAAATACTAATATAGAATAGACTATTTTACTGCATATTATTGACCCAAATGATTATCCAGGGATAAATATCAAGACTTGCACATTATTTCCCGCACACAGTTAGGAGAACTGGAATAAAAGCTTGATAATTAAAGCATTTTATAAAAAGTGAACGATGATAAATTAGTTATCAGAATTTTGAACGCTGAGATATTCTAAAATATTTACACTCACTCGCCGCAAAGATTCATATTCTGACTCACGGGATGATATTTTACGACCCCCTATCAAGTTTTGAATATTACATGTAAAAAGGGGAGGTTAATATATCATAGTTATGGGGGTCAGAATATCATAGAGATTTTACTTTAAAAATATTAATTTGCAATTTGAATTCAATTGTGATTATTTATTCAATTATAATAAAAGATTATATATCATAAGTTTTTGAGGTTGCGGGCCCGGGGGTGGGGGTCAAAATATCATAAGATAGTGAGGTCAAAATTTCATAAAGATTTTTGTTATCTGATTTTTTTGTAAAACCTTTGATTTCATTTGAATGTTTGATCAAAATATCCTTTTTATCTTGGAGCTAAGCT
>JAULBM010025344.1:0-11229 GCA_032357055.1 Geukensia granosissima
ACTGGAGACGTGTTCATTGGTCCGACGAGAGTCGGTTCCTCTTGCGTCCTGTGGACGGTCGTGTTCGGGTCTGGCGGAACAGAAAGTCTGCATATCGCGATGAAAACGTCATGGGCACAACAGCCTTTGGTAGGGGTGGTGTCACTCTATGGGGGTGCTTTTCTTTCAAAGATATCCTTGCACGTTCTTCAAGGTAATCTCAATGGCGTTGGTTACCGCGGTAAAGTGTTTGACGCAGATCTGGTGCCACATTTCGACAACCACCGACTGGCCAACAAACCCATCTTCCTTGACGATAATGCCAGACCACACCGGGCTCGGTTAGTACGCGCATTTTTACAACACGAGGCGATTGATACCTTCGAGTGGACTGCCATGTCCGCGGACATGAACCCAATTGAACACGTTTGGGATTTTATTGGTCGGAAATTGAACCAGCGCGTTCCACGTTGTCTCAATATTGCCGAATTAACCAACGCAAAAGTGGAGGAATGGCGGAGATTTTCACAAGACCGTTTCGTCGTCTGTTTTTTGGAATGAGGAGGCGGGTACGGGAACTTGAGAGAAATCGTGGTGGTTATACGCGTTATTAATTAAATTTGTGTGCTAAGGCTGCCCCATATGTTCATTTAAAAGTTCTAAAATTCTTATGACCAATAAGGTTTCTTAAATTGTGAAAAACTGATTTCTCGATAAACTTTTTTCGGCATTCTGAAGTTGCCAAAGTATTCCCCTTTTTGTTTTAAGAATTAATCAATCATACGACTTGCTAATTCACCCAAATTTCAACCTAAAGTTTAGCCTGTACACTTATACATAATAGTTTCTTGGTATAAATTTAATTCTATTTCCATTTTTTACATAGGTTTAAAATAAATTATTATTAGAAAAATATAGGGTGGCGCTTAACTTTTGTCGGACTGTATATTAAAAAAATACACAAGTAACATACAGATTGCACAATCTGTCTTAGAACATCTACATAATATATGCGTGGAGGTAGAAAATCATAAGGTTTCGAAAAATTCAAAAAATATTTTAACTGAAATTTGCCAAACGATTACTGTGTCAAACAATAAACCTTACCTGTGGTTGTTTCACATTTGTTATTATGTATTCTTGTTAGTTTGAACTGTGCCAGAGATATTTTATGGTTTCTTCTGATGCCTCTTTCACTCCATAAAAATACTACAGATTTACTGCTATGCGAAACTGAAAAGTAAGTACTATATATAATTTTACCAACTAAGATTATGTAGCGGTTCAGTAATTTGAAAATTTAGATTAAGGGAGAAGACTCATTTAAAAGGGCACTTCCGTAAATCTTTGATACGTTTGTGTAAATCATTTTATTTAATGTAATGTAAGCATTTAATAAATAAGAATGGTTTTCATCTGTTTCAATTAAATGCTTCAAGGGCATTTGATTTTACGGAGTATTATAAAAATATGACGGATTTCAAAAGTTATTTCACTGTAACCCAGGTCTGCCACTTATTTTATTTTAGCTTTATTTCCTTGCTGTTGTCAGTTATAATGATTTTTTAAAATGAAAAACGAAAAAGGAGATATTTTTTTGTTATTCTAATGAGAGCATATAGTGTTGAAACTGTTTTAAAAAGTATTTTGTGTATTTTTACATACACCAAGTATTTAAAAATACCTTACTAAACTTTTAAATTTTTCTGAACTTAAGGATGTTCGCTTCTCTGTTTAAAAATAGCAAAGTTTTCTTAAGGTTGTGATAGAGTTTTAATAATTTTTTATATAAGGACAGAATAAGCAGAAAAATCATGAGTCAGTATGTTCGTGTGTGAAATATAAACGTTGGAAAATTTGCGGGAAAGGAGTTTCTCTTGATTTTCACAGGTTTTGCGTGGGCAGGTTTTATTTGATAAAACAAACGAAAAAATAGTAACGAGTTCATATAAACTTCTCAAATGGCATATTAAAGCTTTTTTAATAAAAGAATGAAAAGAAAAGTAGGGGTGAAAATGTTAATACATATAAAGTGGATAAATGCAGAGAAGTTTGAAAATTTGACAAAAATGTCTGAACATAAGCAGCGAACATACTAAAACTATCAAAAATGTGAGATTTTTGAATCTGTTGCATATAAGTTGTTTCAGTGTTATTTGAGGGGATGCATTATGCCGCCTATGCTCTTCTTTGTTGCAACTGACTTGGTTATGAGAAGAACTGTTGGGAACAAACACAGAGGAATAAGGTGGACATTAACATCAAAGCATAGATTTTGCGGACGACACTGCATTACTATCAGCTAATGCTGACCCTCTTCAGAAGAAAACAAATGCTCTAAATTTAAATGCCGTCAAGATCGGCCTTAAGATAAATAAGAAGAAGACAAAGGCCATGCAATTTGTCCAACACTAGAAAATGAGATTTTGGGGGAAGTAAATGAATATATATATTTTGGAAGTACAATAAGCAAAAGCAACGCATCAGAAAAAGACAATACCAGCAGATCACAAAAGGCAAAATGTTCATTTCACCAACTAATTAAAATGTGGAGGTCAAGCAACATCGGTGAAAAGACAAAAATCAGACTATACCAAAGTTACATCCTATCAGTCTTGCTGTATGGTGCAGAATGTTGAAGGCTAACACAAAAAGGCAATCAAAGGCTGTCAGGTTTCCACACCAAATGCCTAAGGAAAATATGTAAAATCTACTGGCTAAGGGAAACAACACATAAAGACATATATATAAGAACAGGACAGAAAGACCTAATCACAGTAATAAAACAAAGACAGTTTAGATGGCTGGGTCACGTATTTAGAAAATGAAACCACTCCATCACAAAAACAGCACTAAAATGGACACCAGCAGAAGGAAAAAGAAGCCGAGGAAGACCTAGAAAGACATAAAGAAGGACAATAGAGGAAGATCTAAAGAAAGTGGGAAAAACCTGGAATGAAGTAGAAAAGATAGCTGCGGACAGTAATCAATGGAAGGGTCTGGTATCAGGTTATGTACCACCGGGCGCGAATATGATAGGTTGGTAGTGTTATTTGAGACACATAAATGAATTTGTCAATGCAATGTTATAGTTACAGACAAGGTTTATACTCACATTATTATTAAATCAATTGGAACACTAAAATGCTACACATTTCTTGAACCAATTAGAAGTTTTTATAACCTGTCCATATTAAGCATTCTGTCAATCAGGTTCAACGTGGTTATTTTTGTATTTATAAATAAATAATAAAGCATCATGCTAATATTTTGAGGGAAGGGTCCATGGGTTTAAAAAATACATTATCTTGAATTAAAATAGTTAAATTCAAACCGAACAAAAAAGTGTGAATGAAAATTTTTGTCCGAAACGAATCATTTTTTTTATCAAATAAAATATTTTGCTATAGATTCATTAGGATAAAAGTTTGACCCCCCAAAAAACAAGCCCCCACAATGAATAATCATTTCCTTTAACATGTTTAAGATTTGTTGATTTTGTGGTAAAATATGGATTAAGGTAGAACATTTGTCCTTTTTATAATAAAAAGAAATATTTTGTCTTTTTAAATTCAAAACAGATAACAGACATGTAATGTAACTACAAAATTACCAATGTTGAATTAATATAGAAAATTCTGAATATGCAATATGTACATTTCTAAGAGTAACCTCTCATCTGAAGCATAAGAACCGAAACATAGGATGTCAAAGATCCAAACATAGCAAAAGAAGCACTCAGATACAAACAAACCGAGTGGAAAGCCAAATCCGCCGGAAGTTACAACTACTTAGTGCAATACTTTTGTTAGCCTCTTTGAACTTACAACTACTGATTATCAATATACATTGCTGCTGATCCAATGGATACTTCTGAAAATTCATCATACACGAAGCTGTCGTTGATAATCTGAAAATCAAATAAAAAAGCCGAATAATTTATTGTTTGTACTTTAGTTATCGATCAATCATGTGCAGGAACCTTGTAAACTGAAAATGTGTACTAAATGATATGAAAATAATAATATTAATAATAATAATAATAATAATTATAATGATAATAATGATGATGATAATAATAATGATGATGATGATGATGATAATAATAAAAAAAATAATAATAATAAACAATGATGTTATTCGGTATTTCAGTATATATTTCTACCTTAAGTTAACGATTTTAATATTTTACGCAATTCATTTTTTGACTTTTTTAAAAACTCAGTTCAAACGACAACATATCGAAATAGATCCTTTTAATCGAACAGTCAAAGATTTATCAAGTACACATTTATACTGTTGAAAAAATAACTAGGGGTCGCGAGTTTGATTTTGTGCTTTAAGCAAATAATTCCCTGATATTTGTCCATTTTTAAAATTGGGGTAGTATTTATATTGAAAAAGTTTGACTGCTATTTCTATTTCTAGCCCCAAGCGGGTCTGATGAAGGTAAACCCAGAAAAGCGCTTTACACACAGTTACATTTGGCTTTTAAATTTTTGTTATATGCGTATATAAGATTTGGATCGTATCTTTCTAGCATATATCTACATTAAAAAAATCCTAATTTTCGGTTCACACACTGATTAAGGAATTCTTTTGTAATTGTGTAATTTTTGACAATAAAAAATTGATAATTACCACGTGGATCACTGGTATTTGTTTATATCAGAAGTCCGAAGCTTTCCGAATATCTTTCATTTTCATTGGTTGGCTTGTTGCCATGATACGGTAAGCTGATATATATTTCATTGTCACCTTTTCGCGGTATAATTGAAATTTTTTTCCGATTGAATTTTTTACTCGCCCATACGCCGCTTACAGCAGTATTTGTTATTTATTGATTTGTATTTATTTCATAATTTTTATATATGTGGCTAGCTAATATGTTGGTTTATTTATTTTATCATTTAAATTTCGATTGCTTGTCGCCGTATAATATCTAGTATATTGTGAGAAATTATGGACAGTGCATTGAATTTGGGATTTCCCATTTGATATTTGTATAATAAAATATATAAATTGCTAACTTGTGTATATAACTATATTGTGTCATAATAAAATTGTGTATCTTCTTTGTTCTTGTGAGAAGCCTGGTAATTTATTGTTATAATCTGTCGTAAAATGTTAACTTTCATTATTTTACATCAAGATGGGCCATATTGCAAAACCATCAGATGACTTTCATTTTTGTGGGCCAAAAAGGGTACTAAATATACCTTGTCCTTTACTAAGTCACTCATCCATGAAAATGGGGTCAAGGTCAAATGTCGTATAAAAGACTGACAAGTACTCACCAAGATCTAACTACAGACTAAATTTAATAAGGTTAGGTATGAAAGTTGTTGAGAAATGGACTTACGATAAAAAATTTGCAAAGTCACTCAACAATGCAAATGCGGTCAAGGTCAGATGACATATAGCAGACTGGCAAGTACTTACCATGATCTAACTACAGACCAAATATGCTGGCCGAGGTATAACAGTTGTTGAGAAATGGACTTGAATGTAAAAACAGTTTCAGAGATATAAAGCTTACAGAACAAAAAAGTTTACGCTGCTGCCCCCTATCTGGGAGTAACACCTAAGTCTTGCTTCTGGGATTAAAAATTGCAGTTCAGACAAAAATGAAATTTGTGTAGGGTTTTTGGAACACAAAGTCCTTCCTGCCTGAAAATGGTAAGTCCCTTCTTTTTAATTAGATCTAGATTAGAAATCTGGAATGGATACTTAAGTAGTGGTTACCGGGTAATTTGTTTTTATTCATAATATTTATATGAGTGTGTTATAGAGTTACCTTTCATCTTTACCTCCTCTGCATGCATACTCCCATTCAGCCTCTGTAGGGAGCCTTTTTCCTGCCCATTTACAGAACTCTACAGCATCATTCCATGAGACATGTATAACAGGATGGTCCATACTTAAAGTAAAAATAAACACACATAGTACATGTATTATACATACATTAACAAGCGGCTCATGTGAGATTAAGCTGTGAATTGTGAGACTATTTATAAAATGGTTAATTGTTGAGTTGAAATTGAAGGTGAGGAAATCCTCAATTAGAGATGTTTATGAAACTGAAGCCAGATATATTTATTTGTTTTTTGAGCTTCAATCAAGTCAAGGTGATTTCAGCAAATTTCTCGCTGGTTTAATTACGTTTAAATGAGGAGGCAGTGGGAAAAAATCTTTAAGTCCGTGATATTCTTTTGTGGAAACTTTACAGCTGAGATAATCATAATATTTGGCATGTAGAATATCAAATAAAATTCTAAAGGAGGTCCATGCAATGGCTATTTAACCAAGTTAGAATCCAACTTAGCAAGTGTTTTTAAATTTGGACAAGAAAGTTTTAAGAAATATTCCAAAGAATTCTGTTGGAAACTAATTTTAGATGTTAAAGCTATCTTGTCTGGCTAAAACATCCATTAGAAAAAATTCTGAGAAAGAGGCTACATCTCAGTAGGTAGTTTTAAAGTAAAAGATCTTGATGTGATTTTTTATTCTGTTTTGAATAAATGAGCACTAAGTATCATTATGCCAATCATCATAATTAGCAATCAAAAATGTCAGACATTATACAGAAAGAGGGTCATCTAAGACTCAGTCCACAAAAGGTTATTTCCCATTGGCAAAATGCTTTTAGATTGAAAGAAAATAAGAAAATAACCCAAAAGGTGGTAAGCTAAACAAGTTCTGCCATAGTGTTCATCTTAGTTGGCAGAAAAAAATATTTTAAAGATCACAGTGTTCAAGTTATTTTACCACTTTGGTTACAATTGTGGCTTTAAAGGTTTTTTTAATGATTTTTCTATTATTGGTAACAGCTGATTATGTTTGTTTGGTGGGAGGTGTTGCTTAGACATTTGTTTATTTGGAACAGTCTGTTTAAGTTTTTTACTGCACTGAACCTGTCATTTTGTAGAATAATAAAATGTGAATCGTAAAGGAAGACAAATAGGACAAATAAATACATTTGCCAATAAAATATTATTGAAACCTTTTGGGTCAGAATCAGTCAATCAGAAACAAGACTTGTCTGGCTGCCTTGTTTTTGTCAGATTGGGACAAAATGTGAAAACTTTGTAAAGGACTTTTCATTGATGCTATACATCAAATATCAATCAATTTCTCCAAGCAGTATCAGCAAATTTGAAACAAAAATTTTCCCTGGTGGCCATGTTTAGTTTCCAATCAAGACAAAATGAGGAAATTTGATAAAGGACCTTCCATAAGTTTCCAATCAGGACAAAATGAGGAAATTTGATAAAGGACCTTCCATAGATGCTCCATATCAAATACTAATCCATTTGGCCAAGCCTTTGCAGAGTATAAGATTTTCTAATGTATCTGCCAATCAGAAACAAGAATCCTCCATGGCGGCCATGTTTTTTTAACCAATCAGGACGAAACACGGAAACTTTGCCAAGGACCTTCCATTGATGCTTCCTGTAAATTTTTGTTCCATTTGGCCATAAGGTTTCAGAGGAGAAGATGAAAATGTATAAGTTTACAGACGGACGTAGGACACCAAGTGATGACAAAAGCTCACCTGATCTTTCACCAGGTGAGCTAAAACTAATCAAAAACTTTTTATTAAGACTAATTTGAAATTTTTTTCTGTGGAAATTTTAATTTATTTAAAAAAAGGTTCTGTCTTCAACATTAGCTGTACATAAAAAAAAATCTAAATTATTTTATATGTAACATTAAGACAGTAAATCCTTGCAACAAAAGATTGAAGACCTCATATAATGTCTTATCCCTATTGGTTGACCCATCTCCATGATTTAAAACATTTAAGTACATGTAATTATAAAATTACCGATTTTCAATAGTAGAGTCTGGTCCTTCTGGGTGTCTCCAATCTGATCCATCTACAGGTACCCACCATGGAGCAGCAGCTACCTAAACATAATCACTCAGATTTAAATAACTTATAAACTTTTTAAAACTTTGTAAATGGATTTCTGTTAGTATTCCTGTTCTGAAATTTGGAGCATACTGTATTTTATTTGAACAGTTGTCGATGTCAATCGGCAAATTTACCATCACAAACTGAGTTTTACTGGAGATGGATTAACAGCCAGTAATACGGATATTTATGATAGTAAATGTAAATCATAAGACTGAAGTCAACCACTTAAAAACCCTTAAAATTTAGACTTAAAATTTTTGTTTTTAAATTACCAGAGGTCTGGGCTGTTGTCAATGGTTTCAACAGCCCATTGTGGATTTTATGTAGGTTGACATCCAATCAAAATTAATGTTACATAAAACTTGCATTAGAATATTAATGTTATCAAAAGACAGATTTTTTTGTATGACTTAAGACAAATCAAGTGAGTTTATGTAAATTCACTGTAGATTTAATTTTGGTCCTACGATTAGTATGGGCGATCACTATCTGCAGGAAATATGCATATAAAGCTGAAAAACTATTTTAACAACTATTGTGCATACATGGTAAACTCATTAGCAACTTGAATATAAATGGAAGATTTAGATCTAATTTAAACTAGAAGCTCAGGAGGCTCTGTTTGTATGTATTGCTCACCTGACATTTTGCCAAGAAGTTTCAAAGAAGATTTTTTAATGAATCAGCCAATCAGAAACAGGAATCGTCTGGTGGAAATGTTTTGGTCCAAATAGAAAGAAATGTGGAAACTTTATAAGGACTTTCCATTGATGCTCAAATTCAAATATTAATCCATTTTGCCAAAGGGTTTTAGTGGAGAAGATTTTCTAATGTATCTGCAAATCAAACCGTCACCCATGCTCCATATCAAATATAAATACATTTGGCCAAGTGATTTAAGAGGAGAAGAATTTTAATTCATCAGTCAATTAATGATAAGAAACAAGAATCATCATGGTGGTCATGTTTTTTGTCTGAAATGGGAAAAAATGAAGAAACTTTATAAAGGACCTTCCATAGATGCTTCACATCAAATACCTTCCATAAATGCTTCCTGTAAGGTTTTGTTTCATTCGGCCCAGTGGTTTCAGAGGAGAAGGTGAAAATGTAAAAGTTTACAGACAGACAATGGACGCCAATGGATGACAAAAGTCACATGGCCTTTGGTCAGGTGAGCTAAAAACTCAAAGGTGGAGGACAATAGAAATTATGATTGATTAGAATTATTCTGTGTGCTTTATTAGTTCTTATCATAATTTCTGATATTATAAACTATAAATGATGTCCTGTGACAGCGTGACTTTTTCCAGAGGCCATATAAGATTTTGCATTTGTGTTTTTTGACCGTTCAGTATTTCACTTGTTAAGATTTCTGTAGGTGTTTTTATAGTTTATTTGTACAGGTGTTCGGTTTATATTGTAAGTTTTAAATACAAAGCTGAATTATTATAATATAAAGACAAAAGAAACTAAACAGGATCCAGAAAAAAACATGGATCATATGGAAGAAAGCCAGGATGCTCTGTAAAATATCCAGGACATCAGAATTTCAGTTTTCCTTTAATTTCATCTTTTACAGTTTTTGTTGGAACTTGTTTAAGAGTTAATATATCTATATATGGGGAGTCGACAAACAAAAATTGAAATTTTTTGTACAAAAGCAAATCTGTACAATGATAAAATGTGGTTTTTTGGAATAAAGCCTGGTATTTTATAATTATATCACTGATTTCCATGAAGATGATTGTGCATCATTATCATCTCTAATTTTGATGTACATTCTTATCTTTTTTATCAACCGGTAGTTTATATACTTTAAAATTTTTGTCTGAATGTTTAATTTTTTGGAGAAAAAAGCCAGAACACAGTAAAAAATCCAGTAAAAGAACGGGGAAAATCTCAACTTGTTGCAGGATAAGGATACCAACCTTGAAAATATAACGCAAGACTTACCTGCTGACTAATTTTCTGCAGTGTCTCTTCACTCAAAAATTTGTCCATCACAAAAGAATTACCAAACTTTTCTGCCTAAAATGTAAAAAAACAGAATTATCTCACCTCATCAACATCTCATAATGAAAGAAAAAAATCATCAGTATGTTTCTCCACATCACATATTGAAAGATTAAAACCAATAAGCCTATCCATTCAAATAACAGCCGTAGACTTACGATAGTACTTCCATGAAGACATGTGTAACCTGGCTGCACTGACTAGTTAGCCATAATAAACTAAAAGGAGTTGATCCACTAAGGGCCGAAATTTGGCCCTGAAATTAAAGTATGTCTATTTATTCCAAAACATCACTTTTTACCTTAAAATAAGTTAATATTTGAGCAACAAATTGTTGTTTTCCGACAAAGCATCATAATAACTGCAAAACATGGCTGGAACTACAAGCAAAATTGGGATTATAAAAATGTTGTATTTCTTGCATTTTCCAGAAAGGTTTGACTACAGAAAACAATGGCCTCACCTTTCAACATGCTCAACTAAAAGATGTATGAAGATATGATAAATGTCTCAACAAAAAAATAATTTTGGTTTCCATATGTGCCCAAGTCATCTGTCAAGGCAAAAATACACTCAAAATGGCCTAAAATCAGTCTAATACCAGTAGGCATTTTTCTCTCTCCTGAAGCTGATTTTTGATGTCATAGTGACATCATCACTGATGTCATATCCAGAACAGTCTGTAATATGTTTTGGTAGGATATCATTCAATATTTTACTGTAATTATGCAGTCCAACTTTAAAACTGTATTTTTTGTGGAATTTTAAGGTTTAAAAACGACCCTAATTGAACCTACTCCTTTACTTACAAGAATTATCACCACTGTTATGATTGTCAAACCATACAAAAATAAAACAATATCATTTCCTGTACTGTAGAACAATATGTGCAAGTTGCTTTGAATTCAATCTATTCATTAGGGAGGAGAAGCAAATAAGAGATGTTTGCCCTAATTATAGCATCAAACCTATCTTTTTAGTATGGGGAAACTTCAAAAATCAATTTGATCCACAAAAAATATGAGTTAAACAGAACTTCATTCTTTGCAAAACCATCTGTGCAAAGTTGAATTCTTTAAGGTATTAGGGAGGAGTAATGAGCAAAATAAAGTGTGAAGATGACAAGGATAAGGGTAACAGACGATTGGAGTGATCAATATTCCTTTACATGTATCCATTCTTATAACACCCAGCTCCTACATTTTTACAGGATAAACCAGAGGCTCCCAGGAGCCAGTAATTGCTCACCTGGCTTAGAGTTGCTGAATCAAAGTTAATGTGAACAAAGATTTAACACATTGCTTGATAATTGTCTG
>JAULBM010025355.1:0-11229 GCA_032357055.1 Geukensia granosissima
CAATGTCTGAAAAATATCATTATTTGTGTATTCGGCACGAAACTGCTGAAGGACTCGGTAAAATTCGCCCTTTTCCAGTTTCTTAGCCTCCTACAAAAAAGTTGATATCTTTCAGACATTGACCTAATATTGTATATATAGCAAATTCGTCAAGGGCATCCACCAAGCCTCCTTCTAAACATACAACTACATTGTCAATAGCCAAGGAAATCCTCCAAAAGTACTGCGATAAAATGATTATATATTAATTTGCTATATTTTTGTTTGGGTTGATTAAGAATTTTACAGACGTAGTGGTATTCCTTTATTTGGATGAATGAATGAATGTTGCTTAACGTCCAGCGGCATGCATTTCATGCATATTCAAAACGACAAAATATTGCTTGTTGTTTAAAGGTCTTTTGAAGACCTCTAGATTTGTAAATTCCCCACTGCTTTTCTCGAGGGTGGACTGACATTTGATCCACATTTTTTCATTTTCATGTCCACAGACTGTCTTAATCAAATGTGAATATTAAATAATTCACAAGATTTATTCCAATATCGCAAATCTGATTCCTTTAAATATGTACAAATGTTCTACCATTTTCTACCATTTAAACCAAAACACCACATTCAAAACTTAAAGACCGTCTTAAGAAATTGAAAATGAAAGATAAATACAGAGGAATTTTCAAATCTAGAGGTCCCCACACGGTCATGGGTGGGATACCACTCCTTGCAAAAAGCTCTAAATCGCAAAAAAAAAAAAAAATCGTATATGCATATAATAATACTGATTATTATCAAAAAAGCTCATGTAACAGAACAATAAACACAGAGGCAAACCAAATCACATTCTTGTCTTCGGACAGGCACATGAGACATGTGGTGGGGTTAAACTAGTTTAATGGGTTCCCAACCCTCTCCCAACGATTGGTTAAAAAAATCAAAGAAAACAAAAGCAGTAGCCGACATCCTATAAAAGTCAAACAGAAAGTTACCCAATCCGACTAGAGAGTACCTCAATAATAATAAATACGCTTAACAAAAATACATGCAAAAAGACGATACATCTCTAATGAATGCTCGCAGTCACTGAAAGCACAGTATGTCTGACAATATACTGTGTTTTCAATAAACGTGACAAGATGGATGCAATGACAAATGTATTAGTATTTGTGTAATGATGCGATCGGTTTATTAATATCTGTACTATTATTGATGCATTAGTGTTTCGTGAAATGGATTGATTTATTAAATTTTTGTTAGCATCCAGAGGCAAATATGTTATGCCTATCCGGGACGATAGCATATTAATAAGTCTTTGCGTTTACTCCTCTATGCTGTATGCTTAGTGGAGATCCAGTAAATACCAATCTTAATGTCGTTAGTTTGACATAGCCAGGAATTGAACCCACGACTTTCCACACTCTAGGCAAACACGCTTACTTTTACACCACCGAGGCGGTAGAAAAAATGGATATAAAAAATATCAATATTTGGTTTTGATACTTTGTAAGAAAATGTACTGTTTGTTCTTATAAATAGAGTGGCGATGATATTCTTGGTTTTCTGGTTGTCAACATCTTTTAAGAATTTGGAGGATGAGTTTTTCAACGGACCGTTGGAATTCAAATGGGCAGAATTTGTGCACCCTTACTGGCCGACCTTTTTGTGCTCATTGACAAATTAGTTAATACCGCAACTATAACAAAAAGTTAACCAAGACGTTTTATTTACTTTCGCTGTATTGGTGATGTTTTATCAATGAACAAACCTAGATTCAGTGAGCATATCGACTAAATAAACCACACCGAACTGGATAGTAGAGACCATACACTCCAATAAATCGTACTTATTCCTTTAAATAGACCAAGAGAGGAAACTTGTTTTAAAGATTTACGATAAACGGGATGATTTGCGCTTTCCTATTGTAAACTTCCCATACTTATGTGATAATATTCCGGCTTCCCTGTCGATGGGGTTGATTTATTCGCAGCTTATTCGATACACTTGTGCCTGTTCCAAGTTTCAGAACTTTCTTAAAAGAATATATTGTTATTGTCATGTAAATTACTACAACAAGGATATATTCATTCAAGGTTGAAATCGTCCCTCCTTAGAATCTTTGGTCGCCTTCAATAAATTCTTTTTTCCCTATCGTATCAGTGTGACTCAACTAGTTGTGAAACCGGTTATTCAGCAATTTTCTTTTCTGATTATGACACTGGTTATTATCTGGCTTGCTTAAATTCAGCTGCTAAAACAATGATGTTCTAGTTTGTTGAAACACAATGAACGCGATAAACATCAAAGTCGCTTCAAATGTGTTTTATGGCTATCAGGCTTAAATCTCGTTATTTTGAAAGATGGGAATACGAAATGGAACGGAGTTGTGACGATCTGGCTGTATATATGTTGTTGTTAAGATAGACGGTACTGAGATGTTATTGTTTTCAAGATGCAGATTTTTTTCTAAATGATTGGATCACAGATAGATGTCTACTTGACTGCAACACTGCATGTTATTGTGTTGTCTGAGACATTGCATATGTGGCTACCTAGAACAAAGTTTTATAAATCTTTAAAACACGTCAAAGGCTACAAATTATCATTTATCCATTTTAGATATTTGCTTGTCTACATTTGGGCTAAAGTTTTGTTAACTAACAAACTGGCAAACTGCTTGATGTTTGTCAAACAGTAAATTTCATCTAGGTGACTAGAACCGAATTGTCTTCTGACTTGCTGGAAACAAGTATTTGTTTAAACGACTGAAAGAAGAATGATTTAATAGTTGAGTGGAATCCAGTATTACTACCTGTTTGGCATATTGCATGTTTTGTGGGTAAAATTATTGATTAATTGTCGAATGTCCTTTGACTGGGATGCTGGTTAAAAGGGAAAATATGTGGTAAATGGCAATGGGATCATACACCATCTCCGTAAGACAACCTAGGAAAGGTGGTACAACTGATGTTAGTGATGATATCCAGAACACAAATAAATGTCTAATTTAAGGTAACCGAAGAACCAATCTAGAACGTATGGTCAAGTTTAAAATGATCAGAAGGAAGTTTATGCCAGTAAAAAGATAATAGACTGAAAACAATTCGCTGTCATAAAACTCCGCATCATCTACTTGTTCAAACTCAAATTCTTTATTAAGCCAATTTGGTCCCACAGGAGGCATAAGCACATATAACCATCATTATTGATATTACAAATACATTGTACAAAGATTTAGAGTAACACACGAGATTACATAGAATAAAATATAAGAAAAGGGTATTTATTATCAAGAATTATATAACATATACGGAATTACTGCAATCCAGGAGAGGGTTGTTATTGAATTAGAAGTATTGTAAAAAAGTTAAACATTGTTCATGTCGTTACCATTGAACATTAGAAGCGATGACATCAATATCTCATATTTTAGCAGCTATTAATTCTGCAGCTGAACTTTTTAAACCTGACCTTTGCTTTACTGGTTGGAACCCCAAAATTCGTTCGAGATTTTCCATATGACCGGCCGAGACAATGTTGGATCGTTGACCTTTTACTCTAAAAGACATTTGTTGTAACATACGGAAATCGTCGCTTATTATTGGTTTGAAAGTTTTTAGTCCGTAGGAGGAAGGTGTGTTTTATCATATGTCCCCCAAGGCAATGAAGTATTTATCACGAATATTGAACGTATACGTTTTGCTGCCATTTCTATATTAAACATGAAAACCGAATATTTATTTCTTTGTGACAATTTGTGGACCACACTGAACATTAGTACAGCGAACTTAGACCCTTACGTTTCCGAGTTTATACTTGTAAATATCAAATCAACTTCCCTCTCATGTTATGAATCATTACTATACAATTCGTAGTGGTTACTTTTAGTATTGTTATAAAAAGTTTATACATTTATCCAAGTTATAAAATTTATATAAAAACATTTCATCTCAGGTGGTATGCATTACAGTATTGATAGATTTAATTTTTGCTCCTTTGCACCAAGAAGGATTCTGGACAGCACTTCACTTGTTATTGTTTGTCAAATCAAAAAGCATGAAAATTATGAACAAGGACAAAATTACACTTAACTTTTTTGTTGGTTACTTAAATAGATGTTGGAACGATACAGTTTATTTACATCTTTCCACCACAATTTTCCTGTCTGTTTATATATTTGGATTATCTTTCCAATTTTCCTGTCCGTTTATATATTTGGATTATCAGCGTTCATTACGTCATGAATATTAATTGATTGATTGTTGTTTAACGTCCAGTGAATATTTCATGCATATTCAGGACGAAAACAAGTTAAACAATAAATCAATATGTAGACTGTGAGCAAAGGACCGGGAAGGGAGGGACTTTTAGACTGCCACTGGAAAAATTGCGGGTTGGATAGAGCGGAAAATTTAGCCTTGTATCTGGCCGCCTACTGACCACTCAAAATGAGCTGTTACTAGGGGTCTTTAACGTGCTTAGGACGTGGCATTTGGTAAACACAGGGCGTCTTTAACGTCTCCCTCTTGACGGATTGTGAATTTATACATCCCCCACAATCAAGGACGCCCCTTTTCGAGGACTAGTGCCTCGAGGACGGAGATACCTGGTGCCTATTCTTTCCCCGGCACAACCTTCGGGAAGGGGATTTCAAGTATTTATACATCTCGGTCGAACTAACGGACGCCCCTTTAGCAGGGGTTCTACCTACAGGCAGAGAAACCAAACGACCTATTTCTATACCCCGGCCGCCCTCGGGGGTGCGTCATGAACAGTATATATTTCATTTGGTCCATGAATGTAACTAGAAATTTAAAAAGTTTGACTGAAGATCCTATTTTCGTCCTTTGCTTGTCTGAGAAAGGAAAATCAAGAGAACTCTATACAAGCAGTAAAAAAAATCCTGCTTTGGCATATTTGTTATACACGAACGTAATATAAGGATCGTATCTTTCTGGCATATATTCCCTATTCCTTCTTTTAATATCGTTCTAATGTTAACATTGCATACTGCTTTAGAACGTCATTGTTAACAAAATTATGGCAAAAACACAGGAACGAAAAACAGTGTAGTATGTAGCAGATTAAGCAAAATGAGTCATCTGAAAACGAAATTTCACGTGCTTCAGAAGTTTTAGTAGCTCTTGTTTCACTTATAACACCCCCTCGTTTTACTCATTCAAAATCTTGTAAAATTAAAACATGATAAAAGTATCGTACAATTTCTGGATAGATCAAAATAGTTAACTATGGTATCTATGGAAAGTTTTTAATTATTAACTTGAATTTTTTGAACAAAGGTAAATGTTAAATCCATTTGATCAAGTTGACATCAAACAACTGTCAAGATTCTGACATACAAATACACTGTAACAAAAACAATGTCACAAAGATGGTTATAAACTTATAACCTGTTAAAAGTTCATCCTTAATCATTATTAATATAAATCGTCTTTTTAAACTCCACAATTACTGAAAAGTAATTTTCTCTTGTTTGCACATAATTCAATGACAAATTTAAACTAAAACAAGAGACCTTTCAGTTTGAATGATTATTGTAAAAACACTAAATTCATTTTATAAAGTATTTCCATTAGAAATCTGTTGTAACAAAAAATTTAAAATTCTACAAAATAATCTACTAGAATTTATACATTTTACAATCAACAACTGATGCATGTGATGTACAAGTTTAATATAATCATTTGTTTAATCTGGAGTAGATTTGATGCGTACCTTGCTGCTATCTGACGAACTGGATTATAAACTAAATCAAATTCCTTTTAACTATTTTCACTGTCTATTGTGACAAAGCATAAATTTATAAGGAAAGTTTCAAAAGTTGTAGATGGTAAAATCCATGATCTAGATTCCATGAATCAGACATTAGCTGGAAACGCATTATCATCAACAAATCTAATTTTCTGATCTAAATGCAGTGAATTGTAAAACTCTTTATATCGAAGTAAATTATGACATAACATAAGAAATAATGTTTTTATCCCTACGCACTAAACTATAAAGTTTCTGTAGCAGCTGTTGATTAATATACTTTCCGTTGGTATGAGAGTATATAAACACTAACAGGTAACCTCTTAGGCCTTCAATAATAGACAATGTTCCTCGCAGTCAGGTTCAAATACCCCGTAACTTCAAACAATGCGGGCCCCATTTTTAATCAGGGATGACTACGGGGGTCCGTAAGGATAGGCAGTTCCTGCCTCTTCAAAGACATCCGATTTATTGTCCATTTTCCAATGCGGTTATGATTATAATATCCAGGCGGATAAAGTGAACAGCCTGTTTTTTTTTTTGGTTTATATCGCAACTTCACAGGAAACAGATATCCCATATCGGCAGACAAGATTTTAGTGTTGATCGTACCATTCTGAAGATATGTCTGCATATCCCTATATGAGCAATTTCTGTTCGTGTATACGTCATACGCTGGGCCATCAGTTCCTGCTAATTAAAGAGAGTATCGGAAAGTTAAAGTCATCATCTTTGCCATGTAGTTTTGTGTGGGGATTTTCTCTGTTGTCTAGTTCAATAGAAAATAAAGGTATGAGACAGACTTGGGGTATCTGTTTTTTTTTCTTATTTATTTCAAATTGTCTACCAACATCTGTCTGGGTACGGTGTCGGAGATGCCATATTTAGAGCTTTGGGAATTTACAAACTTTTAGAAAGGAAGCAATGAACGTACACAAATATAATAGCGAAATTCAGGTGCATTTAATTAAGTCTCTTTGTACAGGCTTTTTGAATTAATTAACTTAGTCCCCATTCACTGACAAAAATGTGTTTACTAGTAATTCAAAAAGTTTTTTTTGGGGGTGTGATTTTTTAAGTGTACGCATCGGCTTTTTTGTATATAGTGAACTATGGCCCGGAGTTAGTTTTGGAATTTCATAATTTCGTCGATTTTTTCATAGAAATATCAAACTTGGGTGAAATGGTCGTTCAAAATTATTTCAGCTCGCCTTGTCAACATCCGAAAGTGGTACCCAATAGCAGAACTGAATTTAACATTAAACTCCAAGGAAAATTTGTGCTTGTTTATACTTCCAAAATTGGCTCAGCATCCCAAGGCACCATCAAAAGGACTACATTAAGGCCCTTTTTTGGTCCAAAAATCGGCTAAACACTTCATTACTGATTCCATCAGTTTACTTAATGAAAATCAGGTAGTAGAAACAACCATTTTACAGATAACCCGATACTTGCACACTTTATGTACCCCCATTCGAGGGCTGTCTGGTATATAGAAAATGGCCGTTTGGTTTCTTCGCCAGCGATATAACTTCGCCGTGTGAACTCCCGATCGCAAAGGTTGTGACGGGGAAGAAAGGCAATTGATATATCTATAGACATATGCATCTATGATATATCTGTCCTGGAGGCACTAAAATTGGCCTCGTTGGTTGTAGGGGAAGTATAAATCTACAATCCGTCCAGATGGAGACGTTAAAGCTAAGAGGCCCCATGTTTTGAAAACTCACATTCATAGAACGTTAAAGACACCTTGTAACAGCTAATTATGAGTGGTCAGTAGGCGGTCCGTATCAATGCTAAATTTCCCTCTCCTATCCAACCCATAATTTTTCCATTGGCAATCTAAAAACCCCTCCCTTACCGGCCCCCTGGTCACAGTTTACATAGTTAGAACTAATGGTTGCTATCAAAATTTCATATTGCTTAACTGAGCCTAAGTAAAATGGTTGTGATGTTTGATTTTAGTTTAACATTGAACTTCACTGGGCTTTCATTTTATTGTCAATTCTTTAATTTTAAACTAATTTTCAGAATTTTTGGATGGATATCCCATATTCAAAATTCTTTACCTAAATTGTCCATCATTTTAACCTTAACTAATCACTTAAGAACACGTGTCTGGTATAGAAAAATTCACCATATTTATATAACAAAACTGGGTTCTGCGGGTATAGGATCAATTAAAAAAACCAACTGCTCATTTCTTTTTCAAATATGAGCCAAATGGGCAATATCGCTGCAACCCATAATCCAAACAGCATAGTTTTTTTCATTGACAACGCAACTACCTTTGTGGTGTAATCTACCCGATTGATGAAGGTCGTAGGTTCCATATCCAGCTATAGATCAACCAACAACATTTAAACTAGTATTTTCTGACCAAGTATGCCCTACTTACAAGTGGAAATTTTGGTCCCTCCTGAGGCAGAAAATAAGCCTGGGTAAGGTGTCATGTCTTCCTGAAGACAGTTACCTTTTGGGCTAGACATTTACAGTCTGTTTCGGGTGTGTCAGACTAAAGCATAGCAGCGTTCATTTATCATCACTCATCAATATATGCTTGTAATAAATTTGCATATAACATTTGCCACTGGACTTCAGCAAAAATCATTGATGACTGTCTGCCCAATTGGTACAACTTGTACCTTTCTCAGTGTATTTATTATTGTACGTATGTAATCTATATTTTTTAAGTATTGATAATTATATTCTGGTAAAATAGTATTGCTCTGTTCCTTACTCATATAATGATAAATCCATGGTCTGAAATAAATGGTTGTTGTAAAACTTGTTGTTTGGATTAAAGTAAGGTTAGCTCCCAAGAAAAGAAAAAAAACACACCAATTCCAGTTCAATTGATCATTTAGGTCATAGCGGATCTAAAAAGGTTGAGGAACTCATTAACAGTAGGTTTTTTGATGATGTCAATTTCACTGTAGATTTGGAAAACAAAAATTTTGTAAAATTTTGGTCTCAAAACCATCTACCATGAAAACAACACATCTATGCATTCCAAAAATTCATTTCCATCAATAGACCCAAATTGACCAATACAATTAATTTTGAAAATTTGATAATATCTTGGTTTAATATCTTTTTTTCAGCTAGTGTACATTTTATTACCCCAATCTTGATCTTTTCAAGGCCTCTGCATATTTTAAAACCCAAAAACAGTTAAAAATGTAATCAACTTTAATTATTGAAATAAATAAATAGTTCTTCATTGCATCAATAAATAAATAACATATACAAGACATACACTGAACATACAGAGGACACTACACTGGGACCTAAGTCTAAAATTGCATTGATATGAACACAGCTTTGCTGTATTTGACTATGTTTATATGTGATATAGGTGTGAACTAAGGGACTTGAACAAAAAATTCATAGTAAACCTTGATTAATATAACTGTTCTTGAGTATAACATAATTAATACTGCAGCTGAACCATTTCCTGTTGACTTTTTTTTTCTAAATATAGTAACAAAATGATATTTTGTACAATGTCAATTTCATTTCCTTTATAGCCAGGGGCTCATTGATTGTCAGTAGAATTTTTTTATTATGTGAATTAAAATTTTTGTATATATTGTAAATATTTTATAGCTGCAGTATAAAAACAATATTAGAACAATGTCTGAAAAATATCAACTTTTTTGTATTCGGCACGAAACTTAAACCTTGCTCTTCCCCAGTTTCTTGCTTTAAATTCTACTTCCACTCGGTGGGTGGCTGTCTCATTGACAATCATGCCACATCTCCTATTTTTATATTCATACAAAAAAGTTGATATTTTTCTGACATTAACATTATAATATATTTAGTGGTAAAAAAAATCTATTACAACTTTTTTCACTGTGTGCACAAATTTAGCTCATAGTTTTAAAGTCTTAAAATGTTGAAGTTAAAAAATATGAACAATTGAACCAAACAATTGTTTTTCACTTAAGTCCACAAACATCATTGATTTAGTACAGAAGCAATGATATATATAGCACCATAATTATTAATAGGAAGTCAGAAAATGAACTGTTTATGAACACAGGTACATCTAAAACATATAGGTTCCTGTTCCTATTTTCAATGAATTGATCAAACACTTAAATCATAATTCTATCTTTTAAAAATAATTACAAAACCAAATGCCAGATTCTTGTTTTGCTTTACATAATATTTATACTCTTACATTTGGAATCAGTGTGAAAATACATTACAGATTAATTTTCTTTTTTTAATACCTGAACTGTAACTGTAAAGTGATTTACATTATCTATACATGTAGGCTTTTAGTTTTTAAACACACCAAAACAATAATGTAACACATAATATATTTATTTTCTGACAATACTTTTTGGTAACAATGAGACTAATGGTTCCTTTATTTATTAAAATAAATAAATTAATCATAATAAAAGTTCAAGACCGGATGTTTAATTCTTACTGAACAATTTATCAGTAAAGTACTAGTGCTCTTCCATCCTAGTGCTTGTCTAAAAGATGAATTCTAATTTATTTAACAAATAAGAACTTTTTTTTACATACCCGGTATAATATTCCTATTGATTAAAAAAAACTTAGGATTAGGAAGAAAATTAAACAGTCTGTAACTATTAACTGTGTATATTGTATTTTAACATTGTTTTATGTAATCCTTATACAACCTTAATACAACCTGGCAAAAAATACACTTTTAGTACAAAGCTTAATTTTTCTTGCACTATTTAGAAAATTACCAAAGAATCTGCTTAGAATCAATATTCATCATTAAAAATATTAAAATGTTTATTGTTCTCTTCAAGGACTATTCATACAAATTCTTTCTGGTCATTATTGTCACACTCCACAACTGTAATTTGAATGTTTATAAGATATACACATTGCTGTTTGAAAATGGTAACAAAATTGCAACAATGATTTAAATAGCAAAAACTGACTTTTTTCCAAAGTTAACATATCTGACTCAAGGAAATACAAAAATACAAAACCTAATATATTCAAATATATTATTGTGTGACCTTTTCATGTTGAACCGACCATAACATAGACATGATAGAGAGACAAGCCTGAAGGCAGTACAAAATATTTTATCAATACCATGTCATAATTGACCGTAACACATCATGTCATATGAAAATTAAATGTTTTATATGTAATTGTATGTCAATATTTAACATTATTTTATTTTACAAAGAATCCCCATTCTTTGAACATAATTAAAGCAAGATAAATTTACATCAAATATGACCCATTTTTTGGGGGAAATGTAATACATGTAAACAAATGTAAATATTGCTGTCACTTTAAATGGTAAACTGAAAATGATTATAAAATAAATTTATCTTTTTTGGTCAAATTTCCCCACTAAAAGGGGAAAGAAAAATAAAACAGAGGTGCTTCGCAAGCACATAATACAACCGCAGCACGTTGAAATGTGAAAGGTGGACAAAAGATCTTTTGGGT
>JAULBM010025366.1:0-11227 GCA_032357055.1 Geukensia granosissima
GAGCCTTTAGTTGTTTTCTCAGAAACTATATTTATATCTAAATGAAATTCGTTATGAGGTTGCATTGATGTAACTTAAGTTTTTAGATGCAAATTTTGATGACATTGATTTAAAGGCATTCAGGGGAACAGTTTTCAACTTAGAAAATTTATTTAAAAATGTGAAATGAATATTATTTTTAGAGTTTTTGGTTTTTCTCAGAAATATTGTGAGATAACTTAATGAATCATATCATGAAATTACACAGAATCCTAAGATTAAAAAATAAGACAATTCTAACATTTGTCAATTCCCTTTAAGTCTATCAAAACCTTTGATGTTTGGAAAAGTACTTATGAACAATAAAGAAATGGTAACAAAACTGCAATCAGTTTTGAGATTTAACAAACAAAAAATAATATTCAGACTTTGATCAATTTCTTGGAAGACTCTCAGATCTGTTATCTTTTGTAAAAAATATAATGCAACTGTGCACTGACATATCAGCAATTGTTTTCACAAAAAATCTTAATTCTAATGCAACAGTATTTGTAATTATGATTCGATGACTTTGAACTTTTCATCCATCAATTCCATGTTTGTTGTCATCTGAGAAACAGTCAATCTGTGCTGACATTCATGCAATATTTTATAGAATAACAAGATTAAATGTTATTTTATTTATTTGCACTAGAAAGGAATTTAACTATTGTATTTGAGGATTAGCCGGCATGAATGTTGATTTGATAGTCACAAAGATCTGTTTACTGGCTGCGCTAAACTCTATTTGCAACCATCAAATTGTCAATTGATGTCCGCAAATCTTCAAATACAATACTGTTAACTCCTAATTCTAAGTGTAGAAGTGTAGAAACTTCAAAAAAAAAAAAAAAACTCATGTCATAGTTTGTGAAATTGGCTGCATATGATTTACTGCAATTATGTCTGAGATTTTAAAATTATGAAAATTCCAACTTTGGAAGATCTCTAAAACTTGTTACATTTATAGAAGTTACCTAGCAATCATTTAAAATCAGAATGTCAGTTGAAATCTCTAATGTTTAATATCCAGAATGCTGTGAGAAAGGCATACTTAGCAAAGGTGGCTGTAGCCTTTTATAAATAAAATGATTATGAGAAAATGAATAATTCTTTAGATTTTGGGGTCAATGGATGAAACATCAAGATTGTTGTTGTAAAAATATAAAGTTGTAATTGGTTTCAAGATAACCAATTAATAAGTTTTGATTGAAAGATCATAGGGACTACACATTGTAATCACTTTTGTTTTCTTCGTTTGTGAAGCATCTATTGGCATTATGCCAAAGTAAATTTTTTTTATCATATATGAAATATTTTCAGGATTTGTCATAAGGTTGTGAACTAAAGTATATTCTATATCAAATTTCATATTGCCTAACATTATTAGTGTTATATATCAATAAGTACATTTATATGATATATTTGCTGCAAAATTGTTTTGGTTTAATTTCTGATTTTATATTTAGGTAATAAAACAAAGTTTACTAAAGTTGCTTTATTTCTTAACAATTTTGATGTGATGTCCAAAAAATTTAAGATTCCCTTAATCATAATGGAGTAAAGTAAAATGTAATGTTTCCCTATAGAATTTAGAAATCTGAGATACCACAGAAACAGAAAGGTCTGCTTCATACCTGGACTTTCACCTAGAAATTGACAGTAAGGGTGGGTTAAGGACAAAACTTCAAGACAAGAGAGATGACTTTGATTTTCATATTGTAAACTTCTCTTCATGTGTAGCAACATTCAGCCAAACCTGCATACGGAGTGTAAATTTCTCAGTTGTGTTTCCTATCAGGATTTTATTGAAAAAGGGTCGCTGCTGACAAGAAAGGTACTGAACCAAGGATTTCTCATGGAAAGATTAAAGTCCTCACTACGAAAATTTTTTGGTTGCCATCGTGGTTTGGTTGACTGGTATGAAATATCCATTTCACAATTGACATCTTCTCAATTTGTGACTATAAATATGTTTTTATACCACCTGTGACTATAATCGGCTTTGACTACTGAGTAACATGACGGGTGCCACTAGTGGAGCAGGAGCTGCTTACACTTCTGGAGCACCTGAACTCACCTTATTTTTTGTTAGGTTGGTGTTACTCCAGCTTTAGTTTATTTGATCAGTGTAGTGTTGTGTGTACTATGTTTGTCTTTTGTTTCATTTTGTTGGTCATGGTCTTGTCTGTCTTCTGACTTAGAAACTTCTGTCTGCCCCTTTGGTAGCTTTGAATTCTTTTTACAATTGTTTTTTTGATTTGTCAATGTCATATTTCAGCTTTCAGCAGAATATGCAAGTCTCAATGAAAACCCATATTGTCATGGTCCAAATTCCTTCAAGATTTACACCACTGGGAGACATACAAAAAACACTATTCAAAATACATACAAATTTTCACTTCTATATTTGATTGATAGAAATGATAAATTGAATGAATATTTTTTTGAAGGTCCTTTACAGTGTTATAACATCAATCCGAATCAATCCTCAAAGATGGCCGTCAGTAAAGGAATCATGTCATGATCATTTCTCATGATGTGCTAAGCATAGAAATAAGCAGTTCCGTTTCTCAACCAGGAGATAGAACCCTCCCTAAAGAGGCATACATCGGTTGGGATGGATGTATAAATTCTCAACCAACATTTCACACAGGGATGTTAACATTGCCACTCTCAAAGAACTCTTTTGCAACAGCTCTTAATGAATGATCCTTAAGTGGCCAGTTGGTAAGACTAAATTCCTATACACTTTTGTATGATTCATTGTTTGTTAACTTTTCCTCCTGATTATGGCTGAAATATTGCCTACTGGATGTCAAGCAGCAATAAATCAATTGGTTGATCAATTAACCTGTCAATCTGTTACTAAAACATAAAAATCTATTTTATATGTAGTACAGTTAACAGGGATTTTTTTTCTTATTTTAGTCCACAGTTAATTTTTGCTGCAAATTCCTCACAATTTTATATATGTGTAAAGTACAACAAGGTTAATCAGTACATTAAAAGAAATGATCAGGGAACTAGTTAAGAATGAAAGCCCAAACTGGAAATTTAAAGGTTGTCACAGTGGTGAAAAGAAGGACAAGTTAATGATAAAGCCCTTACTTGGCCCATTATTCAATTTGAAAATGAAGTTTAATTGGTTTTACTCAATTATTGAATTAAATTAAATTAAATTTTCAAATTAACTTTAATAAATGGTTTTCTCCGAACTAATCTACCCATTTGTTATCTTCTAATTATTTTTTTTTTTGAACAAGCATATTTTTATGTGATTATTTTCATGTCACAATGATGTCACATTCAAAGACAAAAAAATGTAACTTTGCAAAAAAAAAAGAAAATCCAGATTTGGCAGATTTTCCTAATTTTTTAGCTGATATAAATGGCAGGGCCAATGTACGGTTGAATGCTTCTTTGATGCCCCCCTACCTAAAGTTTATTTGGCATCCCCACTGACCAACCAAGATGGCATCAACAGCTGAACTTCATTTGAAAAATCCTCTGGTATGAAACTGCTGAGCCATTTGGAACAAAACTTTGATATAACGGTCCTTAGATGGTCCCCTACCAAAATTTTATCTGTTATCCTCCTCCCTGACCAATCAAGTCACTGCCACAGCCAGAGTTAGCAAAACATAGAACCCTGCGGAAAATTTGTTTAAAAATATTCTTGACTGAAATTGCTGAGCATTATTAGTACACTGCAAAAATTATTTCCAGCATCCCCACCAAAATCAAAGATGGCAGCATGTGCATGTTACATATAGACTTTGTTATAGATGGGACCTTATTTGAAATTCACTTCAAAATATTTGCATTTGAAACTGCTGAGACAACAATTTAATGTGGATTTGGACTGCTGAGTAGCCAACCAAATTTTTGCTATATTGGTGTTTCTAAATGAGAGGTATTGAATCTTATAAAAAATGGTCCATTCTCTGAAAATATTTAGGTATCAACTTATTGAAATGAATATAAGCTCAGGAAACTTCAACTGGGAGTTAATATCATATATATATTATCTTCTACATCAGGTTAGTGATTTCCTGGTTGAATTAAGTTGAGACAATCGAGATGGACGACAATATCATATGAATGTCATAGGACGAAAATATCATCTGAATGTCATACGACAACAATATCATCTGAATGTCATAGGATGACAATATCATCTGAATGTCATACGACAACAATATCATCTGAATGTCATACGATGTCAATATCATCTGAATGTCATACGACGACAATATCATCTGAATGTCATATGATGACAATATCATATGTATGTCATACAATGACAATATCATCTGAATGTCATACATTAATACCTAAACAGTAGCACTGTTCCCTCTCCCAGATGTGTTTATGATATTAAAGGTTATAGATGACAGGAAGAGTACAATGTGAAGGTCTGCAGGTTAACCCACTACTGTCAAAGTAGTAGTATTTGTGGTGTTTTTATTTGTGCAGATATGAGTTTATTGCGAAAATTTGTAGCCTTGAAATGTAAATTTTAACTTTCTATCAATATGCCATGTATAAGGTATGCATTTATATATGTAAAATTTAAAGCAGCAAACAGGTATGAAAATATGTTTCAACATGATGATTAGATTAGCTCCACCTAATAAATAAGTATCCTTTTGAAGACTATTTAATCTAAACCCACCAAGTTACAAGCTGCAAGTACAAAGATGCATAAAGATAGAACTAAAGATTAAGCAAGCTAAACTAAACTAAAATACTAATAGTTAACAATCTAATCCTTTCTCTGTCTTTTGTGAAAGATGAAAAATTATATTAAAATTATTTTAAGTTTTTAAAGTTCACAAATGTTACAACACTAATAAAATATCCAATCCAGTCCTCCTTCTTTTGTTTTGTTTAATGAAACCTAGAATAGATTGGTGTAATTTCAAAACATTGTTTCAACATGTCCTGTCTTAAGGCACTCTAACAATTTCTGTGCACATGCACCATGTTTAGTTAACACATTAGCTATTTGTTCATTAGTTTCTACCCAGTGAACAGTCAAGTCTCCTTTTTGAATCATCTCCTTTATGTAACTGATTTCCAGTCTAAGTCGCCTTTCAGATACATTTTTAGTTGAATGAAGGGCCTCATAAAGATCCTTGTTGTCAATCACACATTTTATCGGTATACCTCCTTCTGGGGTAGATTTGTTACTGATAAGTTCATTGTACAATGTAGCAACTGATGATGCGCAGTCGATACCATCAGCTAAAGCAAGAGCTTCACTAGATAATGTGTTTCGTACAACTCTTCGAATTTTCTTCGACTGCCATGTAACTGGGTTCACATTCCCATTTTCTCCCAGTAACAACATCACAAAACCACCTTGACTTCCACCATCAGGCAAATTGCCAAATGAAGCATCACTAAACAGCATAAGTTCAACATGTTCTCCAAGATCCTTGAATTGAAGTGACACTGTGTCATTTTTAACTTTTCTTAACAGCTTGTTTGCCCTTTTTAAGTCCTCAACTGTACTTGTCTTTAATTTTGAAGCAATTATGGCAATATCGAAAGCAATGTCTGGGCGAGTTTGTCTAGCTAGCCATAATAATTGCCCAACTTTTGATCTGAGAATTGTTTGTTCTGCTGGTGTAAGTTGTGAATCTTTCATCCTTTTCCTGTCTACAGATACAGTTTTCAACACATTAACGTAATCTTTCTGACTCAGAATAATTTTATCATCACATTGGTTCAACCCTAGTCCCAGATACTTAAAGGATTCTGATGCTTCTTTTCCTACATTAAATACTTCCTTCACTTTAGATATCACATTGATTTCAAATATTTCACTTCCTGCCCATAGAAAGTCATCAACATGGACTGCTAGTACACCTGCCAAGCCATTTGAGTCATGCCAGTAAAATACAGCAGGATCCACTTTTGACTCAGTGCCTCCACATTCCTTTAAAGTTTTCCTTACCTTTTCATACCACTTTAAAGAAGCATCCACAAGTCCATAAACACATTTTTCTAAAAGCCAAATTTTTCCATTTGCATTTGCTTCTTTAGGAGGACGGAGATGGACTTTTCTCTGCATTTTCTCTCCTTGCAAAAAGGCAGTTTTAATGTCAATAGAGTTGATGCACCAATTCTTTTGCATAATAATAGAAAGTATGAGTCTTAAAGATTGTTTATCACATGTTGGAGAATTTTTCTGAATATCATTCAAACAATCTTCTTCAAAACCTTTTGCTACAAGCCTAGCTTTTCTTTGTATGTCATTCTCAGTCTCTTTAATCGTGTACACCCAACGAGTTGATACACAGGGTTGACCACAGTCTTCAACTTCCTGGTATACATTGTGCCTCTTCCAATTGTCAAGTTCAGCTTTACGAGCATCACAAAAATCAACTTCATTAAAAAACGCTTCCTCATTCTCATCATCATTCTCTGAATCTTGATCACTATCAGAATTTATTACTTTCAAGTCATCGACTTTACTGAGGTCGATTGAAACTTTGCTACCTTTCAGTTCTTTCGGTTCTTTGTATTCAACATTATACCAGTTTTTAGTTTTTGTTGATGCTTTGCCAGCTCTACTTAAAATTACTCCTTCTCTGGGATTTTCATCCCCTGCTACCTTAAAATTCACCTTTTGGTCTCTTTTAAAACATAGAGCTTTACTACTCTTAGGTTTATAGATACTGCTGCTTACTTTAGAGGCTCCTTGCTGAATGTTTCGTTCACTACCTGCAGTATCATCTGCTTCATCATTTGCAATACTTTGTTCTCCTTCATTCGACGAAAGGCTGCTCGCCTTTTCAAAATCATCTCCATGACTGTCTGATTGTGGTTCACATTGAAGTTCTGCCTCACTATCAATCTGATTCTCAGACTCAGATTCATTGCCAGCTCCCAATTCACTGTCATTTCCATTGTCCGACTGATTGTCCATATTTAAATCATCATCATCATTATCACTATCATAATAAACAACATCTGTAGCAACATTTGGAGTTGTAGAGTTTTCATTTGACTTCATTCTCTTATCCTGATGATACACTTTTCGCTGTGTCCTTTTAATTTCATGTCTATAATTATCCCTCTTAATTCGACTTTCATGCACTCTGACATATGTTCCTCCATACCTTATGAAAACTACAACACTATCTTGTCCGATAACTGTGCCAGGTCCTTTCCACTGATTATCTCTCAAAAAGTACACTTTATCTCCAGTTTTATATTTCTCACCAGAGGGGCGAATCTGTTTTCGTAGAGCACGCCTTATCTTCTCAGATGACTCTGATGCTATGAATGCTTTCCTTGCCTCATGGAGGCCAACTAAATGCTTTCCCATAGTTTTACTGATAGTTTGCCCTTCCAAAGCTGGAGGTTTATTAACCAGATTTGATGGCAAATTCGGATTTCTTCCAAATACAATTTGATAGGGACTGTATCCATGAACACTGACAAGGCTGTTCTTAGCATTTATAGCCCAGCTGAGAGCAGTTTTCCAGGATAGATTTGAGCTTTCTCTAATTTTATTGACTGTTTCAGTAAGAGTTGCATTATGTCTTTCTACTATTCCATTGGACCATGGACTATAAGCAGCCGTAGTTTTAACAGTCATGTTCAGATTTTCTGCCATATCTCTAAAGATTTGTGAGTTAAACTCGCCACCATTGTCCGTGTACACTCCAACTTCCGGTACTCCATAAACGCTTACCCATATTTGCATGAATTTGTCAACTATGACTTTCGAATCTTTTTTTCTTATAATTGCTGCTGCACTCAAACGGCTGAACAGATCAATAATGTGCAAGTAGTAGAAATTATTATCTATTTCATGCAGATCCATAGCTACAATCTGATTGAAATCATTAGCATGTGAGAAAGCTACAACAGGTTTTGGCTTTGGACGCTGAAACTTGAAGCATACACTGCACTTAGAACAGACATCATTTACTATTGCCTTTGTGTCCAAATCTACAGCTCCTGCACTGTTTAAGAGAGATAATAACTTTTCTGATGAAGCATGACCAAACTGCTTGTGCAACTTAGATACAATTTCTTTCTTTCGTTTCCACGGGAATTCGGATTCAACCTTTAAAATCTCCTCCTCCTTTAATGGAGTAGCTTTTACATCACTTTTGTTTCCTCTGATATCAATACAGTAATGTCCATTAGAGGTAAAGTGGATATCAACTGGTTTTCCAAACATGGTAACTTTGTCATTACTTAAATCAAGAACGGTTTCTGCCCTCTTTAAAGAGTCTTTACTTAACAACAAGGGTATTTCACAATCTACTACCTCAGTTTCTATGTGACAGTTAACAGCACCAATTTTAGCAGGCAATTTTACAGACTGATATGAATATACTGTTTTACCATCACCAAATCTGAATGGTATATGACTTTCCTTACATTTTATGTGCTCAGTTCCAGATTCAACACTGTCTAAATACTCTTGTAACCATTTTGAGCCACAGACTGTTTTAGTGCATGCTGTATCAACAACGGCAGAATTTGATGCCTCAGCCACAAAAATCTCTTGAGCTGTGATGTTTTGCTTTGAAGTTGTCAGCAGTGTAATGTTTACAGTTTCAGTTTCATCTGTTACAGTTTGTTCTTCAGTAAGTCTGATATCGCGTGATTTATGTGGACAGTCTCTGAACCAGTGATATTTGGAATCACAACATCTACAGCGAGATACGCTGCCATTAAAAGTCGGATTAAGCTTAGGTTGTGTATTTCTCGGAACATTATTTCTATCTGTTCTGTTGCGAGCACCAAACCTCCTTGAACTACGTCCTCTTTCATAGCGATGTTCCCCAACATAAGCAGATTCTTCCTTTACAGTCACTATTTGTTCCCTTTCCACCTGTGATTTTGAAGCAAAAATCCTGTTCAGGGCTGATTTCATCGTTTCAAACTTTAGATCAGTACATGCTGTTAAGGCTAAGTGTCGGTCACTTTCACTGAGGCCTGCATTGTCAAGAAGTTTAAATGCCAGTATAGCATCTGGGAGTACCATTTCATACTTTTTGCACTTATTGTATTGTTGTTCAAATTCAATTATGTAATCACTCATCTTTAATGCTTCCCTACGGAATTTATCAAAGGCCGTATACGCAGAATATGCTTGATCTATCTTGTCCTTCTCAAACAGTTTATCTAATTCTGTTATCAACCTATTTACTCCATCATCATCATTTAGATGTTCCGCTGATAGTTCAAGTGCCACTTCTCTTGGTTTTCCTTGTAAAGACAAAGCTAGTGCAAGTCCTCGCTTTTTCTTGTCCAGTTCAGTGACCAGCTGCCACATTTTGACTTCATTTTTCCACTGCTGGTACGTTTTCTCTGCTGTTAAACTTGGTGGGTTCTTATAACTCAAAGCTGTCGCCATCTTTCCAAATGGTTTTGCCTCTGCTACCACTGATGATTAGATTAACTCAAGCATCAGGGTGGGTCTGCAAGATGAATAACATTTCAAGTTTATCAGAAATTTTAAGATATTTTTGATAGGTGATTATAATTTCCAATAAATTGGCAATCCACATCCATGTGCAAGCCAAAAAAGTGTTTGCCCTGCATATCAAAATCAAGAGGACATTATTTTATATTTTTCCTGTATTCCATCCTTCACAATTCACAGTCTTAATTTGTTGACCAGTCAAACAGTGTTGAGTTTGTTGACCGGTAGCTATAATTCTATAAGTTCAGAACGTCATTAGACTGTGTCGTATTGTTAAAAGGTATAACAAAACAGTTATAGACTGTATTTTTGAGCAATAGCTGTTTTGTTTAGCCCTCAAACCAAACTATTCCCTCAGCATCTGGCTTCGAGAAACAGACTGGCTTTCGGGCTTAACAAAATATTTGTTGCTCAAATATTCAGTCAATAACTGTATATTATTTCGGTAGTATACATTTACATTTTGAAATAAAACTGTGACTTGTGTGATTAAGAAGGAACAAAATTCATGACTATAGGCCGCTTCTTTTTGCCTCAAAGTTTTGAATATGCGATTTATTCGTCTCAATCGTAGTGAACCATGTTTTGCTCAAACAAAATTGTTCATTGGAGTGTCTATTTTCTGTATTGCCAATATACAAGGACTGTGAATTTAAATTATTATATAAGGACGTTTGTTATTTCTTTTTTCTTTCAGATATTTAACAGCCATATAGTATTTTGTATATTTTACAATATTAATCATAATCTGAAGTTGAAAATTTATATAAAAATATACAAGTTTGTCAGCAAATATGTATTATCACAGTATTTGTAATTGCAGAGAAACAAGTTAGAAACCTTGCAATGGATGAATTCGATAAGAATCATGATAAAACTTAGAAGAGAATGTGTCCATGGGACACAGATGCCCCCGCTTAAGTAAGGTAAACAGGAAGTTGAAGTGTGACGTCAAGGAAATTCACATACACAATAAAACTTCTTCATAAAATTCTTTCATATATTTTGTTGTAATTTTAAGAATATTGTATGAGTTACTATTAAGTAAGCGAAATATATCATTAAGAGTATGCATGGAACTATCTGACAAAGTGTACGTTACTGATGGCACAATACTGTGCATGTGTACTGTACACGTTCATGCTGCGTACGTGGTCGTGGACGTGGACGAGTAGGCACTTCCTAAAATCGAATTAAATGACTGCAGATTCTTGTGTTATTATATAGCCAGATAAACGAGGAGAAATGCAAGGAGAGTGCCACTTTTTGATATCATACCATTTCAATTTTTCAACATCGGCTATGAGCTGTGTAATCAGCGCCATTAACTCTTCAAGCTCTGGGTATCTATTCAACATCCGACCTACATTTATGGCGACAGTGTGCAGTCTCGACAAAGCAGATTCAATGTAGTCGATGTTTTTGGTGTCGGACTTTAAAAGCCGGACAACATCTTGAACTGTGTTGTCACAAACACTCAGAAAACGCGTAAGCGTAAAGCGATCCGTTCTTCGCCCTCTACCAGCCATATTCCAGGATAGCAGTAAATAGTGATGTCAATTTGTTATGCCTAATTTGATTGGTCCATTTACAGCATTTTGACATATGCAGAAACAATATTCTGTATATACATAAATCGAATTTATTATGTACGGAATTATTTCTGTATATACGTAATTCGAATTCTGTATATACAGAAATAATTCCGTATATACAGAAATAATTTCGTATATACGTAATCCGAATTCT
>JAULBM010025377.1:0-11227 GCA_032357055.1 Geukensia granosissima
CCATCTTTTTTAACAAAACAGAGGTGAACTAAGGCTTTTAATTTTTCTTTGAGTTTTGAATATGGAATAGTAGTATAAAGGGACGTAAATAACAGTAATAATAGTAAATAACTGTTGTTTACGTCCCTGCAAATATTAAGTAATTTGGTTCGGAAATTTCTTCATGTCTGTTCTGATACCGATCAAATTATAGTCCCGCCATCTACTGATACCAGATAGCAATATCTTGCGAGTATTTGACATACAAAAACCGAGAACCAGTTGAAAATAAGATTTTACCCGGGAAACTCAACCACGTGAGACAACTTTGTAGCGTCAATTCGGAGGACAACATTTTAATGTAAGAATGAAAAAAACAGTCACTATCGACGTTAATTCTTTAAAGTATTCTTGACTGGTTCGTTCTGCTGTTTTTATGGCTAACAAATCAGCAGGCATTCAAGTCGCCGACTTGAAGGGAACGCCCCCGTTGGCATAGTGTGATAGACTTACATGCATAATTTGTACGGTGAAGTTAATATAAAAATAAGAGATGTGGCATGCTTGTCCATGAGACCGCCATCCACCAAATTAAAGTTCTGCAGGTCCCATGCATGGCCTTCAATAATGCACTGGAGTCCAATCCGGGTGGTTTCGCCTTTAATCTGGTTCACACCCAGTCAGTAGGTGCGATTTCTGTTCGTCCTGGTAGTTTCACACTCGATTCTCTTTGCACTGGGTTGTTTCGCTCTGAATTGAGATAAATATTACCATACTTTACATTTAAAAGAAATAATATATAATTTGATAAATTGCATATATTTGACCCATTTCCAATTTTTAAAATCTTCTCCCCTGATTTTCAACTATGGCTATGCTAACATTTAATTATATGAGTATTTTCATTAATTATCAAATTTTACATGTAAATGTAATTAAATCATACAAATTAGTGTCAGGATGTGAAATTACCTTCAGGCAGTTATTTTCTTAATCAGATGCACAGGTGAAGTTGTTTATTGGGGATTAGTGGTACACCCATAGGATCTAATAGAGCTGATAGCCGTACATAGTTTTAAATCAAAGGAGGTAATTCAGAGTGAATTGGAAAAAAAGCTCTATTAGATACCATGGGAGTACTACTAATCCTCTTGTCTATTGGCCCAATAAACAACTTTACCTGTGCAACTGGTTAACAAAATAACTGCCTGAGGGTAATTTCACATCCTGTCATTCATTGGTGTAATTTAATGAGGTCTACAGGTAAAAATTTTGATAATTAATAAATTGTCCCATAGACAGTAATGATTGTAAATCAGGGGAGGTAATTATTACACAATTGGAAAAGGGGCAATTGAAGAAGGTAGTTCAACTTGATGGGTTTAGTAACCTTAAGTTTAATACATTGAAAGAGTCAAAAAACGTAAAGAAAACTACAAAATTAAACATTCAGTACAAGAACCAAGAAGTATACATAATCATGGTGCTGAATATTTGGCTAACTACAAAATCTGACATGTTAAATAGTAATCCGGCCTACCTTAAAAATATGTTTGTTTGCTGTTTCCGACTGTACTTTCAAAGTGTATGGTCGGTAGGAAGGAAAATATTTTATTTTATCAACAGTGATGAAGGTTTGCTGAAAAAACAATACTGGCAGTAACCAGAATATCAGGATCAAAAAAAAAAAAAATTTTAAAAATAGACAATAAAATTTTGACAGTCGGGCCAATTTTTCAGGGTCGGTCAGTAAACAGCAAACAATATTTTAATTTGGGCCTCATAACAAGCCAATTAAAAGTTCTTTTAATTAGTCAGTTTGGTTCAATTAAAAACTTAATTGTAGTAAAATCTGGGTAATAACTTTTAAATAAGGAAAATTTTATCTATGGCACAACATTACATAAATATCGGTCCATAGAAATACCCAAGAAGACCCAAGAATACCCAAGAATACCCAAGAAGACCCAAGAATACCCAAAGAAGACCAAAAGAATATTCCGCACATTAAAAAAATCGAACCTTTCTTTAAAATTTGCAAAAGCGATTTTTTTAAACGAATTCGTAAAAAATTTTTTTTTTCTTTAAAGAATTAGTAAAATTCAACGGAATACGTTTTGAATTTGAATATTGGCATAAATGTTAAGTAAGAATATGTCTTTAGATACTTCGTTTTTCCAGAAGAAAAATAAATTGACAAAACAAGTATATATTGACATTTCTGAAAAACGTGCAAACAAAATTAGTTAACAAATATAGCTCCTCTTTCTAATGATTGTCCTATTTCTGGGTATTGTCCTTGGTGGTATTTTCGAATCACTTAAAGTAAAATTACTGTTTAGAGAATTAGTAATATTCAACGGAATACGTTTTGAATTTGAATACTGGCTTACGTTAAGTAAGAATATCTTTAGATACTTTGTTTTTCCAGAATAAAAACAAATTGACAAAACAAGTATACATTGTATATTGACATTTCTGAAAAACGTGCCGACAAAACAAGTTAACAAACATAGCTCATCCGTCTAATGACTGTCCTTTTTCTCGATGTTGTCCTTGGTGGTATTTTCAAACGCAGTTTGTTTTTCCCTTTGTTCAGTTGTTGTCCACTACAAATTTACATTTCATGCATTTCGTACGGTAAGCAAATGTCTGTAGATACTTTGTTTTTCCAGAATAAAATATTTAGATAAAGCAAGTATGTATCGACATTTCTGAAGTACGAAGTGTAAATAAAAAATGTTACCTCCTGGTTGTTAATTTTCCTATTTCCCTCAATTTATGTCCTTTATCCGTTCTTTCTGGTATACTAGTATATTTTTGATCAGTAAAAGAAAATTTCAAGTTCATTCTGTTGCCAAGAAGTTGTACGGTAAGAATATGTCTGTAGATACTTTGTTTTTCCAGACAAGACAAAACAAGTGTGTACTGACATTTGTGAAATACGAATTCTCAATTAAATCCTGTTAATTGGATATATAACAATTGAGTTGTTTCTTAGAAGTCGTACAGTAAGAATATGTCTGTAATTAAAAAAAAAACATTATGACTCTTTTAAGAAGTATTTCCGAATTTTACAGGTTAATTATACACTTAGAGAGAACCCGAACCAATCTGTATAAATACCCAAGAATACCATGATATACTATTTTCGTCAATATAATCAGGTCCGAAATTTGTAGATTTGTGATTCAATCTTAAAATAATATCAAACACGAAAAATATATCTCTATTAACAATTCTATTATGTTATTTAGATATTTTTGGGTCTTCTTGGGTATTCTTGGGTCTTCTTGGGTATTCTTGTGTCTTCTTGGGTCTTCTTGGGTATTTCTATGGACCCGTAAATATATTGTGAATGGTTATGTTCAACATGTCACTGTGACGTGGTTCTCTTATGAAGGAGGTCAAGATGTACAGATAAGATACTGTATATAGGACAGTTTATCAATTATCCAAAATTTTACCAGTATACCTCATTTTTCATACCAATTAATGACAGAATGTGTAAATTACCCCCAGGCAGTTATTTTGTTAATCAGTTGCACAGGTAAAGTTGTTTATTTGCCCAATATACAAAAGGATTAGTGATACTCCTATAGGATCTAATAGAGCTGATAGCCATAGTTTTTAATCAAGGGAGATAATCCTGAGTGAATTGGAAATAGGTCATTTGCAGTGGAGTCTGATGGTATTGCATGGCAAGTGATACTGCATGTTACATCCTTTTCTACGTTGGCTTTTTTTTTCAATTAACATGTTTTTACAGTATCAAGATACAGAAAACAGCCATATCCCCTTTTTTCTAAGCCAATAAAAAGGTATGCAATATATCCATGTTCAAATATCATTCATAATAAATGGTCAACCAATGCCATAAATGCAGTGTGCAAGTAATTTAAAGGTTAAAGTAATTTAAAGGTTAAACTACCGTATGTCAAACATCAACATATGCTTTAAAGTTCCTCTTATTAAGAAGCACTGACATAAGGTTGACATAAACCAGAGGAATCTAAGCATTCTATATTGTACAGATTGCTGTGGTGTCTGCCTAACCCAAGTTCCCCAGCCCAAGGTGTCGGGCCTTAAAACAGGTAATTAACCACCCTTAAACCACAAATAAGAAAACAAAAAAAACACCAACATTTATATGTATACAATACAAAAATAACTTACAACATGCGATATGAAATACAAAAAGGTTATCCCCTGGAAGCTGGACAGTTATTAGAGCTGTAAGTGAGAACGGGTTAGGACAAACTGCATATCCTTCCCGATTTCCTGCGAAGACACTGAGCAGAATTAATGGTAAATTAAAGCTGAAACCTTTTGTCAGGGTCTCAGAGAGAAACTATCGAACCATCAGGGAAACAGCCAAAACCCACAGACTTCCAACAAGCAAGAGAGGTCTGCTAAGCCTTTTACTTAACCAATATGAAGGGCTGTCTAAGGGTCCCAAAAGAGTTGCAAAATGAACTTCCCACCCCCAGAATCATCTGCAAATTTGTGAACAACAGTTGAAATGGCTGGGCACCTGCAAATTTCCACAAAGAACAATCCAACAGAAAAATGATGTCGAAACTATATGAAACATATATAAATAAATGCATTCAAAGGCCTGGATGACAAAGTAATTCTATGATGTTGGTGGATTGTTCTCTGCAAAAATCTGTGTGGCAATCATGCCCAAACACTCAACCGGAAGCAAAAATAATTTTAGAAATTCTCCATTCCACTATTATAAAGAAACTATAACCTCTATCTGATGACAAAATTTCAGTGCATAATCTATCTTTTATCAGCCTTTTTTACCAACTTACATTGCACATGTGCAGTACTACAAGACATTACTTTATTTTCTACAGCATGGGGTTCTTATGTTTGTTACTGAATTACAGTTTTAATTTATGCTTCATCAGATTAAAATCTAAACAATTCTTGGACTAATAAATTTATGCTCTATATGCTCATTTATTTTAATAGTTATAATCCTGTTTGAAACTGGTTTGCTTCCACCATTAATCTTTGCACAGTACCACTTGATAGCTCCATTGACAAGTACATCCACATTACAATAAAAATTTCATTCAATTAGAAAACCATTTTTTGCTTTTCTAGCCTACAGCATCTAAGCTATGGAATATTTTCTATCAGTTTAAGAAACTTAAATTATAACTGTGTATTATTCACATGATTGACCTTGTTATTAGACTGTAAATATTCTATTTATGGCATCATCATGTCAGGGCATGATAATCAGTTCTATTCAAGGCACTGATATGACTGCATCTCTTAATTGGTTATTACCCATGCAGAATTACATGTTTTACTTGGAGATATATTGTGATAAATAAACGTTTCACAATAAATTAGAGTGGTGTATGATTTGTTGTCAAATCAAGTTAGTTATTTTTCAAATTTAAGAAATGAGCTTTAGCAAGTTTCTTAAATTTGAAAAATAACTAACGAGATACAAATCATATTTAAGCACCCTAAATCGTCAGAAACTTTTCTTTCTAATGATCACAACAAGAAAAGCAATATCAACAGCTGAATGGGAGATTGATTTAAGCTGACCTTTCATCACAAGTGCTCTTACCTTATTCATGTGGATATTTCTTCTTCTGTTGAAATCTTATCTTTTGTTTGCATATTTCGATGAAATAAATAAAAAACTATTAAAAGTCATAACTGAATTAGATACTATTAATGAATATTGAAATAAGAGTTTATCAATAAAAAAAAATTTTTTGTGGGAGAAAGCATTTGTGACATGACCAAGCACTATTTTTAGATGTCACATGCTTGTGACCAATGGCAATGAAAAGGAGTCAATTTAGTTATATATGAGATACAGACAAAATAATATTGTACAAGAAATAGATAAAATGCACTGATCATTAGAGAAACAAACATATTTTTATCAAGATAAATGCTATTTTTAGATTTTCTATTCTAACTGACTCTACAGATGAGATCTATATCCAAAAAGTTTGTAGGTCGAATCTGTTAAATCAGGTTTAAATGATTTGATTTTGAGAAATCTTGGTTACTGCTGAACATCAACTTCCTGTTTCATGGGACTTTGCTTATTTTCCCAAGAAAAAGAATTTTGTTACATATATCTTGGCTCCAAATGTATTGATTTGTTTGAAAATTAGGATGTACATGTATCTTTATATAGAAAGGGCATATTTTGAAAGAGATTTTAATTGGTGCCAGTGTTTCAAAGGACCTTCTTATTTTTTCCTATATATATATATGGGGAGTGATAGAGAAAATTTTGTCACAAAAATCTCAGTTCCCATTACATCCCTGATCAGTTTGAAAATTGTAATGAAGCTTTATATAGATTGGGCATGTGTTGTAAGCAATACAGTTGTTTCGAATCATTTCTATTCCGTTAACATTTCTGAATTTTCGTCTCCAAGACCACGTAACTACGCAAGGCATCCCACTCCTGATTCTTTGCCTGACAATTATAATCCACATTTTATTTAACTTGACATGTGATGTATACACATTCCTCAACTTACAATTTTTAAAATACGTTAACTGAATGATTTTCTTCATTCTTGAATTGCAAAAGGATTTCTTTGACGTTTTACACTCAAATATGACGTAACTGACATGAACACTGGAAGCTGTCTGCCTAACATTTCGTCCTAATCACACGAAAAGGGCAGAACGGGTCGATGGAATAGAAATGATTCAAAACAACCATATTTTGGTGGTGGTTTGATATTAACTTCCTGTTCCATGGGACTGTGACAGTTTCACTCATTTCTCATGCTTTAGGAAATGAAATATTGGTTACCAAAAATCTTGGCTCACATTGCATTGATTGATTTAAAAATTTGCATGAAGCTTAATCTAGATTTTGCATATGTTGTAAGTAATTTGATTGCCATCTGACAACTTCTTGTTCCCAAATATAAAGTGAATAAGGGTATACTTAGCACAACTAAGCATAGACTTCATGATTTAGCATAGACTCCATGTTTTAAATATATGTGTACAGCTCAATATGAAGGCAATAATTAGAGCGTACAATTTTTGTTTCAGATTGTGATTTACCCTTCAGTGATAACAAATTAGTTTCCAGCAAACACTGTTGCATTCAAAGAGATGAAAGTGGTGCTGTTTGGCTGTGTGACTCAAGGTATTATACAGTTTAAATGGATTTCTCTGCTGAAGAACATTGCAAAAAAATGACTGGCTTTAAATAATTTTTATTCATATTATCCCCTCTGCAGCTTAGTTGCAAGGGAATATTGTAATGCTACCACATGTCAATCAACCATTAACACCCTTGCTTTTCATTGCCCTTTTTATATTTTTAATTAGCAGCACTTAAACAGATATTTTTTGTAAAATAGGAAATAGGAGTTAAATATAAAGAAAAAACCCTTAAATGCAATGTTAAAGTTAACCAACAAACAATGTAAATATGAATTTTTTCAATGAAAATTACAGGAAATTCATAACTAAACAATAGTAAATCATTAGACTTTATACAACAGTAGCAGAACACATTTTAATATAAAAATCGGCAATATGTTCCTCAGTTTTGTCAACATTGTATAAGTTAGAAATGAATGGTATATTTTCATTTTAACGTTGCATATTCTAGTACAGAGTTTTTTGTCAAAGAAGCCAGAATGCTTGGAGAGAACTTCCAACTTTGAGAAGGTAACAGGAAATGAACAGTGTTAACATTCCTTTATGATTTTTATTTTAGCACTAATGGAACATTGCTCAATCTGAAAGTGAAGATTACAAAAGGAAATGTAAGTTCAGGAAAATTTTCTCAGCTGTGCAATAAAGAAATTCTTTTTGTTTTTGGTGTTTTCTGATAGAAATTTAATGTCTTTCAAAAGTTTTACATACACCAATGGAAGGAGATTTGTCTACAGTTTGAAAAGATTTTTTATTATCTTACTCTTAATGTTAAAATGACAGCAGATAAAATGTGAATTTAATTATTTTCCCTTGTAAATACAGTGTTAAAAATTAGCATTGATAATATAAGTTTGTGTTCAAGTATAATATTTAACAATAATGCTTTATGAAAGTCATAAATAATTGAAATTCTATTTTAAATTTTTTAAATTTGATTAATGTTGGTCCACAAACTGATATCCTATGTCTGTTTTGCAGAAAAAAGAATTAAAGCATGGTGATGAATTTTATATTGTGTATAAGAAAGGAGAAGAGGAAAAAAGTAAGCAATGAAACTCAGAGTGTGTATGAATAGTAAATTTGTAGTTGCACACTACTGACTGGCAACTCACACTACTGACTGGCAACTCACTCTTGCCAAGTACCAATTGAAGCAGATGCAACAATTACAGAAAACTGGATGAATATTATTTTAAGCCTATTAAAGAACCCTTTGCAATAGCTCATTGGAGGCGAGTTGCTTAAGCTAAATTGACAGGGTCTACCCAAACACCCCAGATTTGGTTTTCTTTGGCTAGAAAATTTCCTGGCCCTGACCCACAACTCACCTGATTTATGATTTATTGTTTGATAACTTGTTCTCATCCTGAATATTCATGATATTTTCTCCTGGATGTTAAGCAACAGTCAATCAATCAATCAATCCCAAACATAAATGTTTTACTTTGAAATAATAAGTTGCCTCCTCTTTTTGGGATACCTCAAATTTGTATTATCTTTTGCATGATTCTTATGACTAAAATATGATCATTAACTTAATTAATTTAAGATTTTGTTTCTTTAATTTATTGCCTTCGTATCTTAGTTTATTTTTATTAATTCAAAATAATAATAAAGGGAAACTGGACATGTCATTGTGACTCATTTTTATCACACTGATTAGAAAAAGTAACATTTTCTGCATCTGCTAAATGGTCTCATAGAAATTACCAACGTCTAACATCATTGACTATTTACTATTAATGAAGTTGTTTATGGGTTATTTTATTTTTTTCTCTTGCATTTCCATCAGAAGAAAACATTTTCCAATCCTAAGTTATTTTTGTATTACAGATATTGGGTTTGTGTTCCAGAGTATGGAGGAGCTGGCTAAGGAAGATTCATCAGACGCTACACAAGAATATGATACTGATGCTCATATACTGGATGCTACTGTTGCAGGTTAGATATGTCAATCTGATCAAAATGCATATCTTGTGTAAAAATTCTGCTAATAAGGATCTTTCAACATTATATTTTGATTATCTTTAGTCAACTGATAAAAATAGCAGGTACACTAAGCCCCATATTTACCCCAAATATTATTTTATGACACACCAGTAAGTTGTTGTGAAAAAGCTCTTTAATAATGGTTTTATAATAATTCTTAGCTTATACTTGCATATTGAACAGATATATCAGGGCAGGGAGGAGAATTTGTGAAAAATACCAGTCAAGTGAAATTTGATTCTTGAGACTGGTATTTATGCATTGCCAGGTAAACTCAATATGCAACAGTAAAATCCATGATTTACATCCTCAAAGCTTAAAATACAATACACTTATCTCCATTCTAATGCAACTGTAATTCAAAATTAATTATTTATATCAAAAACTTGTAAAAAGGAAATTTTGCGAAATCTTATCGACATTTTCCGTTGATAAACATCATAGAAACAACAAGACATCACTTGAATGCTTCAATTTTGAAATGTAAACTACAGATGTTTATTGGTTTCTTTTACGCTTTAAATGTGGATTAAATGGTGCTAAAGGTTTTTTTTGTTTGTTAGACGTATAAACTATTTTGTTTGTTTTATTGCATTTGACAAGCCAAAAATCTTTGGTTCCAACATGGCAACAGTTTGGCAGCTTTTTAAGGGGTAAATCTTAGTAACGGCAAATAGATTTATGAATTTTACATAGAATGCCAGCCAATCAAATAAGGTGTTACAAAAATATTGCTTTAGAATATAAAAATATACCATGAGAATATTGTACCCAATACATTTTATTCTTATCACTCATATGCCCCATCTGAATGGTGACATAATTACTTTAATATGGAAACACTTTCATTTATTTTTTTCTTCTTCAAAATTTATAAGTCCCTTAATGCAATGTACAGCATAAAAGACTTCAGATTGCATTTTGATGGAATTTTGCTTGCAAGGGTAAAAAGAAATTAGATTTGAGTTTTTGCAGGATTGAGCTCACGAGGGTAAAAATGGCAAATACCATGAAAAAAGTGAAATTCTGTCACTAATACATCTCTATGCATTAAAAAAGGGACAAATTCTTTAATGATGACAAAAAAAAGAATATGTGAAAAATACAACAGCTTCCAACCAATCAAAATAAAGCATATCCTATATTAGGTGTAATTATTATCATTATTTCCACAAAATAGAAGGGCACATTTAAATATTTTAAGCAGAAAGTAACATTTTCTGAAAAAAAAAAAATAGAAAATTTTGGAGGTGTTGGTTAAAAATAGATTTGTGCACACAAAAACATGAAGATATTTTAACTATATATTTGTACTTGTTAGATCTTCAACTGTGCAAAGTTTAATTCTGATGTTTTTGTGCGATCCTTATCAAAATCAACAAAATTGGGTCAAATTAAGAAATTTCTTTGAATTTTCACATTTAATGATGTTTGCTGCTCATGATCAACCACCTTGGTCCTTTAATTGGAACTCCTCTGGTTTAATTCATTTCAAAGCATTATAATATTTGTGACCTGACATTTCTTTTACATAGTTCAGGAAACAATTAAAAATGCCACTTCAAAAGTTTTTATGGTATTCTTGTTATTTTTTCTTGGGTTTTAATGGCCAGAACGTACTTAGACAAAGCCTATAGAAAATCAAGAGAAACTATGCCAAATTTTGAAATGCTTTTACCTCAAAAACATGCACAATGGCCGTCAGTTTTTATGTTAATTTTATTCAGATGTAAAAGATCTTTCTAGCAATCATAAGCTTTTGATACTAAATATACCATTAAATTAACTTTTTATGTTATTTTTAGATATTGATGTGAATATACTAGAAGACAGTCAACCAGAGACATCTACAACTACAAGCAAGAGAAGGCATCAGGTTTGGTTTGTACAATGATAAGGACATTCCATCAGTCCATTGCTTTCTATTATTAAACCATTTTGGCATTGCGGTAAGGAGAAATTTTTATGCCCCCGCCTTTAGGCGTCGGGGGCATTAAGTGTTACCCCTGTACGTACGTACGTACGTCCGTCAATTTTCGTCAAAGATTTCTCCGCTTGTGTATGTTGGATTGATTTG